>CM059332.1:1145651-1168151 GCA_030340685.1 Protosalanx chinensis
CGAGAGGGATGTTCTTCCTTCTCTTCCGCCTCGTCTGTCAGTAGACGAAGAGTGACGTCATTCAGGGACCGGAAGAAACAACGTAGCGCCACCGCGTGCCACCTTTTAAAAAAACAATTCCAGAGAATATTCTTAATGTATGAATAATCAGACTTGGTGTCAAATTCATATTTATTGTGCAAAAATAAGTATTTGTAAAATAATAAAAACGGTGAAATCCAAGGAGCAACCACGCCGATCGTGCCCTACTACATCCATGATCGTGCCAGTCGATTGATTGGTTCTGCCTGATTGGTACTGCCTGAATGACATCGATCAGTTTCGATTGGTTTGGTCTTTATTGGTCAACATGGCGGCCACAGCAGCAACTAACCCATCACAGCTTCTCCCACTGGGTCAGTTTGGACTAATGTCCTTATTTAAGGAATTACAAATTAAAAACATTTACTTTTTAAATCTTAGCAATGACGGTTGACAGTCGTATTTCGAGAAAATGCTTTCTACTGGACTGAATTGTCCGTTTAAGGATCAGTTTTGTAGCAGGTTAGCTGAGCTGACGGCACCAAACTGAACCACATCGTGATTATCTTTATTAAAGTCATTAACAGGTTCAGATTATTATGATATTAAAGTCATTAACAGGTTCAGATTATTTATCATTTATTTTTTAAATCCAAGTTATGTCTGTGGACATTCTGTAGTTTTGTGTCTCTGTACCTAAATTGCACATTTGACTTTAGTCGTGGGAAAGTTGCGCAAGAGGGTTTGATGTTATTTGTAATCTGTGTTAAAACAATTATAATGTGATTAGTGGTGATGTTACTCTTTATTTCTGACAGTAGTTATGTTTTAAACTATGTTTTAAATAACTTCTTACTTGACTTTTTGTCTTCCAGAGCTTGTGGACAAATGCATTGGCTCACGGATTCACATTGTCATGAAAAACGACAAAGAAATTGTAGGAACCTTATTGGGTTTCGATGACTTCGTCAGTATCCTTCAACATCATGTAGTTTCCTATGAATTAGTGATGTTTTAGACTGTATAGACACTATATTGCACGATCTTATCACTTCACTCTGTATTAAGCATCCTTGACCTAGTGTGTTAGACATGGTACTGGAAGATGTCACCGAATTGTGAGTAATTATCAACCTTGTATTGAATGAAATTCCCATTGGAGAAATTGGAATCGGCAACATCAAATAAGATCATCCTAATTCTGTTACAGTGAAATCACACCAGAGGGCAGAAGGATAACAAAACTGGACCAGATTCTGCTCAATGGCAACAACATTACCATGGTGTGTAAATATGAAATACTACACACAAACTGAATTAAAAGATTGCCACACATGTTATGCATGAAGAGGAACATGTCAGCTAACTTTTCCATCTGGTCCCATTTCCAGCTCATCCCTGGAGGTGAAGGACCTGAAGTATGATGTGAGAAGCAGTGAAGAGTTGAAAACATATTTTTTTGTCGTTGCAATGGATGTTAACTTGCCTTCTTATCCTAATATTCTGTTATTTTTCAGTCTTTATTTTGGTTTAGCGAATATTTTTTTTTTTATAAGACAAGATTTACGATTGGTGTGACAATGGTTGTGACCATAAATTATGAAAATGTGTTAAGTAAACTTTTTGTTTCTAAATAAATTCCAAAATGACACACATTAAACTGTGAAACAGCATTCTTATTTTCTTTATCTTGAAACAAAAATTCTCAGTAGAACAGATTTAATTGTGTTTATGGTTTTGAAAGCACTTTTAAGGACACGATGGGAGATCCACCGAAAGCATTGATTGGTTTTGTGTTCTAGTAGCAGTAGTTTTCAGATCATCACATCTTAGTGTTCTGAACTCTTCACACATCTCAATACATTGAAGGCTTCTCCTCTCCCTTTGGATTGGTCACCTTTTCCTGGTTCTTGTTGATGATATCATAAAATTCAGCCTGCAGCAAAAAAGGAGGAGGTTGTATATCAGATCGATGTCCATCATTTATACGGAAATACTTTAAAATAAACGGTCATTTTGTTTTTGGACTCTAACGCTCCTTACGTAGAAGCCACGCATGTCCAGCAGAATCACTCTGATCTCAGAGAACACAGCCTCGTCCTTCTCATGCACCAGGGAGCGGTAGTCCATCTGAAACCAGTGGAATCAAAGTCGTCACCATGACAACTGAGTCTCTGTAACGTTGTTATAGCTCTCATAAATGTTTTGGAGCAGAATAGTTAAAATCTCACCACATGAGTGTCTTTGGAGGCTTTTGCCACCGCATCACCCCTCTCTAAGAAGTATCTGAAAGTCAGTAAGAAACATTCTGTGCTGAAATCGTAAGCTAACGTTTAAAAGCCACACAGTGAAATATAAGATACGGCTAGACTGAATACATTTTCATTTAGTCCTTTAGCAGACGCTCTTATCCAGAGCAACTTGCAGCAAATACAGGGATAAGTAGGGTGAAGTGCCTTGCCCAAGGACACAAAGTCATGTAACCACAGCCGGGAATGGCGCTCGCAACCTTACGACCACTAGCCAAACGCCTTAACCGCTGACTCCCCCATACTGAACCATGTCCTACTTGTTAATGTTTGTCTGGAAGCCGTCAACTTTAGTCTTCACTGCAGCAAGTCTCTCCAGAATCTTCTCCTGTTGTAGATAACAAACAGTTGACACAGTTGCCATGACGCTGAAATACTAAAATCTGACCGTCCGGTCCATATTGCATCTACATGTTCATGTTATCAGTTACCTGAATAGCAACACCAAAGTCATTCCCATCTTCTATTTTGGGAATAAGATGCTGAATCCAACATGACACCTAGAAGAGAACAGATGTATAGTAAATGTGTGGTCCTTGTTGTTCAGATCCCTCGAAGGTCTTTGAAACTTTCATTCAAACAACAATATGTCATTTTAATTTTACCCTTGCATCGTACAAGATTAGAGAATGGGATGGATAAAGGCCTACTCCTCAAGAGCACAACTAGGAGCAGTACTGTGGTTTTTTACATGAATAGTTTTGGTTTTGTAACCTACAGTGATGCATGTCTCTCTCAGTGCCAGAATCTCAGGTTTCACTCTGTCCAGCAGCGTCACAATCTTCTCATTTCCTTTGATGAAGCCACATTTAGGAGCTAAGGGAGGAAGAAACATTATTGAATAATCCACTCAGACAGCTGGCACACAAACACACCCCATGAAAAGCTCCGATTTTTACCCTTTTTCTTCTTTTTTTCCTCCTCTTCATTTTTGTCCGTCTCCATTTCCTGAGGAGAAATTCAATTGCCGATCATAAAATTCCAGTGTGCTTTTCTTTGAACTGTCTTTAGTCAGATGATGACAAAACTCTTGTAAATACTATCATGAATAAGTAGTTGTATGTTAGCATGATTCACTTAGATCCTTATATTAGTATTTTTATATTTTAAATCTGTTGAGTGCTGTACTGTACCCCGCTGCTGTTGCAAACTGCAATTTCCCCTCTGAGGGACGAATAATGGATGATCTTATCTTACTAGAAGGAAGTTTAGGGGTTCAGGTGTGAATGAGTCACCTCTTCTTCCGCAGTGGGGGGGTCTGGTATGGGGATGTCTAAAGGGGCTTGGAGTGATGACAGATCTGTGATGTTAAAGGCATCCTCCTGGTGGGTATGGAAACAGAATCACATTCACAGAAAAACATGTTCAATCTTGTTATTGTACAACTGTTTTTTTTTTTTCTTCGTAGTAAATATAATGTTAAATGAGCCTCCATACCTTGAGAAGTTTGTCCAACTGGACAATCTTTAAAGGGATGTAGTTGGAAAACAGGTTTTCTGCCTGTAAATCAGCAACATATTTCCTCATGTTAACCATGTTATAAGTGGAAACCCTGTCATGTTAATGCTGAATGTCTGCAGATCGGTTCACCTACCTGATGATTCAGAGACAGACGGAAGGTGTCAACCTGAATAAAACAGGGAATAAACATCAAGTCTGTGCACAATTAACAGTTTTTATATCAGATTTATCAAAGCTTGGTTACAGCGGGATCTTAGGGACTTTCCAAGCTTTGCAGTGACACTGCAGAACCTGCTTGTTTCTAACGCGGCTCAGCTTTTTAGTTTGATTAAAAGGAGCGTGATAGTGAAAATGCATTGTTAGTTATATAAAACTATCTCTTACCATCCCTGTGCTCGACCTGTTCAGTTTGAGGAGAGATGATTTTGACATTTTTGCGCCACAGATTCAACAGACGAGGTGCAAATTGTTGATTAAACCAAGTCAGTCGTTGCTCTCTTGCTGTTTCCTTGTTAAATTTCACTTTCGGTTTAATATCAAATCCCCTCAAGTCCCTAAAGTCCCTCCTACTAACTAGGTGACACTAGTAAGTTGCAGCAGTCTGGATATTCTGTCCCAATAATATCACTGCTCTCTAAATCAACTATAACTTTCTAAACTTATGAAGTGCAGTGTAATGTCTCGTTAAACACATTTCTTAATATAATATAATAATTTGAGTGAACAAAACAAGATCACATTAAAGGACGCGAAGTTCTGGAATGGAACTGATCCACCTCAGTCAGCTCAGCTCCTCCCCCTGTCCGTCAGCGTCACTTTAGCTCCTCCCCTCTCTCAGAAAACTTCCTAAGTTCCTCATGAACATGCAGTATCGATACTGTAGGCGAGGTTAAGCGAACAAATATAAGGAGCACATTGTAGGTAAATAGTTTAACTGTATCTTAACTTCAGTGGGATTATATCATATATTTGTCTCTGTAATTACAGCTCACTTCGTAAAGGTTTTGACATTGACAGCTGCTAGAATAATTGGAAATGCGGAAACTTGCTTTCGATTTCAGTTCGACTCGTTTATTTACCTGTTTGGCTGATCTAACTTTGGGGATCATACAAGTAGACTAGACTAGAAGTAAACTACCATCTGAAATACAATCTTAGGTATTTAAATCTCTGCAATACATGTATTGTTAGACTGTATATCTGTAGTGCTCTTAAAACCAGCATGTCAGACAGCCAGATGGAGGATGTGAGGAGGAGAGCAGAGTCCCTGCTGACCATCGCAGGTTCAGCTCAGGATGTGAAGGCTGATGTCCTGACCATGGCCAGCCTGCCCCTGCCCCTCTCTGAGAAGTACCACCACATCCACGCTGAGACCATGGTGATGGACAACTGTACAGGAGCCAGCAGGCAGGAGGTGAGGTGGCTTGGTTGTATTTGTACTTGTATGCGTCCGTAATTCCCTTCATTTGCTACCTGGAAAAGGGATTTGACTGAGTTTGACTGTTGTTGTTGGTCCTCCTCCTCCTCCTCCCCCCCCCCCCCCCCCCCCCCCCCTCTCTCTCAGAGTCTGGAATCGCTGGGAAAACTGCTTAAAGCTCTGAGCATCCTGGAGAAATATGGCTGCAATCTGACCAGTCCATGCAGACCCAAGTACTGGCGCACTGTCAAGCATAACAACCCTGTGTTTAGAACCACTGTGGACGCTGCCCAGGTAAAGGAAAGACAGACAGACAGACAGACAGAGAGACAACAGACAGACAGAAAGGGAGAGACAGAGAGAGAGGGGGAGGGTGTGAAAGAGAAATGGCATGCTTGTGTTGGTTAGGATCTATGTGCTGGGTGTACTGCTGCATGTTATCATGTAAGCCAGGCTATAATGAATAACCTACCAGTCTAGTTTTATAGGATGACAGGTCTGAAGGTCACCATAATCATTTTAAATGTTATGATAATATTGTTGATAGTTTGTACATACTGTAATTGACCAAGCAAGTGGTGAACATGAGAAAAATGATGTTATCTATTCCAGTCCAGTTGATTTGATTCTGTAGAGACTTCATGGCTCACTTGAACTAATAGCTCTTCTGTCATCTTTGTCTGCTAACCAATAGGGTGGTCGAGCCGTACTGCATCTGTACGGCTACACCAATCAGCAGCCGGATGGCCTCAGCTTCCCAGATGATGTCATGGAACCTGACGTGCAGAAGGTGGCAGCGGTGACAGTTGAGGTCATGACCTTGCGCCTGGAGCTGGATCTGCTCATCAAGGAGGCTCATCCTCACCCAGAGACCTTCAGAGAGATCATCCCTGCTCTCAGCCAAGAGGTTTGTGTCACTACATTCACATGGAGTCATTTATCAGACGCTCTTATCCAGAGAGACTTACAGCATGGGACATTCCTCCTGAGGGTGAAGTGCCTTGACCAAGGACACAATGTCATGTTGACACAGCCGGGGTCGGGTACCTTCTGATTACTAGCTCAACTAGTTGGCTTGACTCCCTTGGGTTGGGTTGTTAGTTGGGTGTTCCTATACATTTCCTTCAGTATGTGTTTTAAAAAGTGAGCAAAAGGCTGTTTTTTGAATCTACAAAAGTACCTGATTAAATGTAGAGAAAACTCAAATGCATTACATGATATAGATATTAATAGTCAATGTCCTTTGGGATTGTTAAAGTGAATCTTGACTTGTTTAAGTGAATGACATGTCATTGGGTAGTATTTGTTAACCCCTCCCACTCCTGTGGTGGGCGTGTCCTCAGGATGAGGTGGTGTGGGACGCTGTAGTCATCCCCCCTGGAGAGGAGGGAGGGGAGACACACCAGGAGACACTGTCTCCAACGCCTTCCCCAAAACCCCTCCCACACACAGGTGAGACGGCTCGCACCTTCAGACCGGTTTACCAACTTCCTTGTTCATCAATCAGCATTAGGATCTTCTAGAATGTCATAGCTGAACGATGAATGGCATTAGAAATAACAACAGCAGAATTCATGTCTAACCACTTTTAACTTCCTTCTCAACCATCCCTTTCGTTTAATTATTAGTTCTTATTTTGTCTCACCTTTGTCTGATTTTCACCTGCTCTCTCTCTCTCTCTCGCTCTCTCTCGCTCTCTCTCTTTCTCTCTCTCTCTCTCTCTCTCTGTCTCCCGCTCTCTCTTTCTCCATCTCTCTGTCTCCCTCGCTCTCTCCCTCTCTTTCTTTCTCTCTCTTCCCCTTTCTCTCTCTCCTTCAGTGGGTAAGTGTAACTTATGTGGGGGTGTTTCCTCCCTCCTGTGTCCCTCCTGTGCATCCACCCCATTCTGCGAGTCATGTGACCACCTCTTCCACCGCCACCCGTCAAGAGCCAATCACAAGAGAGAGAGAATACAGGAAGCCATGAAAGGTGAGCATTTAGAAAGGTTGTAAGTAAAGGAACACATCTCTATAATGACCAGTGGTACTAAGAACAATACTTTAGTCTTAATTCTGTCTTTACCCCCTCACAGACAGCTGTTCCATCTGTGGTACGGCCCCTGTCTCCGCCCACTGCAGCACCTGCCTTCAGAAGCTGTGCCTGAACTGTGACAGACTGTTCCATTCTCACCCGGACAGGGGGGGCCACAACCGGACCATGGTCAGCCCAGTCACACCACAAGGAGCTGCCAGGTTAGAAACAGGAAGTTGATCGGTGCTCAAACACCATTGCAGACATCAGATCTTCATTTCCTCTTCCTCCTGTTCTCCAGCCCTTCATTCTCCTCGTGGGAGTGTGCTCACTGCACCACGGTCAACCCAGCGCGGGCCGTGCTGTGTGGGACTTGTGATCGCCCTCGCCTGGCTAACGCTGCCTCCAGTGGAGAGGAGGACCTGATGCAGTCACCCTCCAACACAGGTCTGACCAGCATCCACTGGATTAACCTCATCGACCAGCAGCTGACTCATTGTTGTACATTAACAGTAACAGCTATGATGATGGTGCAAGGTAATACAAAAGAATCAATACACTTTTTCCTCTGCCTCAGAATGGCAGTGCAAAAGCTGCACGGTGATGAACCAGGGCGCCAGTGTGCTGTGTGAGGTGTGTGAGCGCCCCCGCCTGGCCTCCCGGCCCCCTGTCACCCCGGTGGCCTTTCCCTCTCTGGCCTCTGGACTCCCAGCAGAGGCTGCAGCAGAGGTTTGTGATCCAAAGTTTTCACAATGTTCTCTAGAAATCTTTGTGGTACATTGGGACTGGGAGATTCAAAATACAGTCACTTAGGCCTTTTAGGCTGGTGCTTTCATAATTTCTCTCTCTCCCCTTCCCTCTTTCTCCCCCTCCTCTCTCTACCCCTCCTCTCTTCCTCCTCTCTCTCTCCCCCCCCTCTTTCTCCCCCTCCTCTCTCCCTAACCCTCCTCTCTTCCTCCTCTCTCTCTCCTGCTCCTCTCTCTCTCTCCTTCTCCTCTCTTTCAGTGGACATGCCAAGTCTGTACTTACCAGAACTCCAACCCTTCGGTGAGTTGTGAGATGTGCGACTCACCATGCAAAGATCCTGCTGGGGGCGTGTCCCACCTGCCTTCCCAGAAAGACCTGAGCCCACCCCCGCTGAAGCCACGCCCCCTGCCCCGGGACAACGACGACCTGAGGAGACAGGAGACTCTGAGGGAGGAGGGGCTGGCCCTTGTCACTCAGATACGGGTAGGCGAAGCTACAGGAAGAGCCATCCAAAAGCTTTTCTGTGTTCTCTACCCTCTGAACATGCTGACATGGTAAAACGCTCTTGTTGTCATTGCCAGGAGGGGGAGAAGAGAGGGGTCACCCCTGAAGAAGTGTACGCCTCCCTTCGCGCCTGCGGGGGCAGCAGCGTTAACCCCTGCGACTGGCTGCAGTCAGAGCTGCCTCACCTGCTGGATGAGATCTGCGCCATGGCTGCTTCAGTCCAGCAGAACTACAAAACAGAGGATTCTGGGATGCAGGATAACATTGAGAGGGATGACGGAGGGCTTTCTGGGACACTGAGTTCTGTGGCTCCTGGGGAGGGGATCCAGCTGTCCAGAGCTGAGGCCAAGCAGGCGTGGCTGTTAGCAGGGGGCGATACTGAGAGAGCAGTACGACAGCTGCTCCGAGACAGACAGGCCAAGGTCGGACACTCACTGTTAAATAAACATAAAAAAACAACAACAAAAACGCTCTTAGTTGACGTTGTTTGTCCGTGTGTGTGTTCAGATGAAGGAGCTGCGCTTCATGGGGTTCCGTGAGCTGTCCCAGTGTGAGGAGGCACTGAGGCAGAGCGGGGGGGAACTGCGAGGGGCTCTGTCTCTGCTTCAGCGCCCCCTCCTGGAGCCTTTCCACCAGCGCATCTGGAGCAACCAGCCCGAGGCCCTGCTGGACCCCAAAGACCCTGACAAACAGGTCCAACACACACACCCAGAGAGACAGTGTGTGCGTCACTGTGATAATGCAAGCGAATCAGACGTCACCCCTCCCTCCCTCCACAGAAGCTGTGTAGGAGGCTGCTGGCCCTGTACGACCTGCCCAGCTGGGGGCGCTGTGAGCTGGCCCTGTCCCTGCTGCAGGAGCCCGATGCCCAGTACTCCCTGGAGGATGTGGTCCAGGCCGTGAGAGAGTCCCAAGATCGAGGCTTCATACGCAGGCTGCTCAACAAGGAGTGTCCTTGCTGTTTTGGCGTGTTCCCACACAGCAAGGTTACCTGCTCAACATACTGCTTTATCTTTATAGACCCTGGTCAAGGGTGCCTTTTACTGCTGTGTCAAAGCAAACACAGTAAGCAAACAGACATGATGTTTTATTGCACTGTTGCCAACTGTTGACTCTTCCATCCCTCCATCCCTCCATCCCTCCATCCCTCCATCCCTCCATCCCTCCATCCCTCCATCTCTCCATCCCCCCATCCCTCCATCCCTCCATCCCCCCATCCCCCCATCCCTCCATCCCTCCATCCCCCCATCCCTCCATCCCTCCATCTCTCCATCCCTCCATCCCCCATCCCTCCACCCCCCCACCCCAGATGCAGTCCCTCACTTCCTGTCAGTGTGCTGTGTGCCACCATTGTTTTAAGCAGCACTTCACGCTGGCCATCAGGGACAAACACATCCGGGACATGGTCTGTCCCATCTGCCTGGAGCCAGACATCAACGAGCTCCAGCAGCTGGACAGCTACTTCTCCACCCTGGACATCCAGGTACACAGACCTGCCTCTGGAGAGAGGGAGGGAGGGAGGGATGGAGGGATGGGGGAATGAGGAAAAAGTGTGGAAGACATGGAGCTGAACAAAGCAGTAAAGAGCCATTCAACAGATACGTTTATCCAAACTGATGTTCAAGAGAGAGCTTTACATGTGTACATGTCTAAACACACGCGTGTGTGTTTCTGCTTGGTTAAGCTGAAGGACTGCCTGGAGCGTGACGTGTACGAACTCTATCACAAGAAGCTGACCGAGCACACGCTGATGATGGACCCCAAGTTCCTGTGGTGCTGCCATGTAAAGTAACACTGGGCAGAACAATGAAAGAAAATGTACACAAGTGTGACATCAGTGGCTGCTTTCACCGAGTGGAGCTGAAATCATCTTTCCACTGTGTGTTTTTGTCTGTGGGACATTTGAAAGGTTCATCCATTGTGTTGGACGTTTCATTTGAACCTGGTCTCTCTCTCCTCTCAGTGCACGTTTGGCTTCATCTTTGACGGAGAGCTCAAGGTCACCTGTCCTGCCTGCCGAAAGAGTTTCTGTGCCAAGTGCAAAAAACCTGTGAGTCATGTGGTGCAGTCGGTAGGGTTTGGGGTTGGTAATCAGAAGGTCCCTGGTTCGAACCCCGGCTGTGTCAACATGACGTTGTGTCCTTGGGCAAGGCACTTCACTCTACTTGCCTCAGGGGGAGAATGTCCCTGTACTTGATGCAAGTCGCTCGGAATCAGAGCGTCTCCTAAATGATTCTGGAACCTCCCCTCTCTGTGCTCCAGTGGGAGCCCCAGCATAAGGACCTGTCCTGTGAGCAGTTCCAGCAGTGGAAGAAAGAGAACGACCCGGAGTACCAGAAGCAGGGCCTGACTGGCTTCCTGAGGGACAACGGCATCAGTGAGCAGCCTGCCCTCGCTGTGACACCCCCAAAAAACAACTGCTGCTGCTACTCACCCCTACTCCCTCCCCCCTCCCTCTCTCCCCCCTCCCTCCCTCCCTCCCCTCAGCCTGTCCTCACTGCAGGTTCCAGTATGCTCTGTCCAGAGGAGGCTGCATGCACTTCACCTGTGTCCAGTGCAGACATCAGTTTTGCAGCGGCTGCAACAACCCCTACTACACAGTGAGGGCCTCACACACACACACACACACAACCTCTACTACACTGTGAGGGCCTCACACACACACATACAGACTGTTAAGTCTCCCAGCACACACATATGCTGCTGGGCAGACTTCAAGAGGGTCTTAAGAATGGTTCACTTTCAGGCTTCTAAGACACACAGTCCACATCGGTTTTTGACCTCCTCTCTCTCTCTCTCTCTCTCTCTCTCTCTCTCTCTCTCTCTCCCTCCCCCCATCTCTCCATCTCCCCTCCAGACTAAGTGTAAGACAGGTCAGTGTAGGATGTCAGGGCTCCACGCTCACCACCCACGTGACTGTCTGTTCTACCTCCGCGACTGGGCTCCAGAGCGCCTTCAGGAACTGCTGCAGGTACCACAGGGCCCTCCAGTCTGGCCTGGATAATAGTTCCGCTACGTGTTCATGTCAGTTTTAAACAGTTATGCTGCGTTGTGTTGTTGTTTTGTTTCTTTCTTTCCAGAAAAATGCTGTTGAGTTTAACACTGATCCTCCTAATGGAAGCCAAACTGGTAGGTTGACAGCTGAAAGCCTCGTTCCTGTGTCTCACCTCTCACACCTGTCTGTCTGTCTGTCTGTCTGACTGGTCCAAACACAAGGACCTGAAGATGTATGGGGTGAGGAGGTCAGAATTCAGGGGTCAGGGCTGATGATGTATGGGCTGGTGAGACAGGGTCTCCAGAGAGAAGGGGGGAGGGTCTCCAGAGAGAAGGGGGGAGGGTCTCCAGAGAGAAGGGGGGAGGGTCTCAAGAGAGAAGGGGGGAGGGTCTCCAGAGAGAAGGGGGGCCAGACTGTCCGCTCTGCCTTGACACTGCAGTACAGTAGATCTTCCACGGCCCAAAGCACCATCTTATCTCTTCACCCTTCCCTCCCACCATCTGAGAGGCCCTGTTGTGCTCACAGCAGCACCAGGCACCACTAGTTTATCTCCCAAGTCAGTGTGCTGACCTTCAACTTTCCTTCCCACACATCAGTTACATTTCAGCGACCACACTACACTGACCCAGCAGAATCATCCTGATGTAAATAGATCCATGTTAAACTGATTAAGGAATTTGGTCACATTAAGATATGTTTAATCACATTTGTGTGTGTGTGTGTGTGTGTATGTATATATATATGTGTGTGTGTGTGTGTGTGTGTCAGATGAGTGTGGAGTGATGGAGCAGAAAGAAGAGGCAGGCCAGCAGATTGACTCTCACTGCGGCATCAAGACGAAACAGGGTCACGCTGGACTGTGCGAGTGAGTGACTGACCCAGGGGACATCTCTAACACGCTACTGCAGCCCTACCTTTCACCTTTCACCTTTCACCTTTGTTTCTGCAGGAGACACTACAAAGAGTACCTGGTGAGCCTGATTAACGGCCACACCCTGGATCCTGCAGTGCAGTACGAGGCTAATGAGGTGCTGGTGGCCTGCGTGAGGTATGAAGTGGACCAGCAGAGGATGGAGGCTGAGGAGGACCAGGGGTACCACGCCCGCTTACTGAAGGTAAACCAGGGGTACCACGCCCGCTTACTGAAGGTAAACCAGGGGTACCACGCCCGCTTACTGAAGGTAAACCAGGGGTACCATGCCCGCTTACTGAAGGTAAACCAGGGGTACCACGCCCGCTTACTGAAGGTAAACCAGGGGTACCACGCCCGCTTACTGAAGGTAAACCAGGGGTACCACGCCCGCTTACTGAAGGTAAACCAGGGGTACCACGCCCGCTTACTGAAGGTAAACCAGGGGTACCATGCCTGCTTACTGAAGGTAAACCAGGGGTACCATGCCCGCTTACTGAAGGTAAACCAGGGGTACCATGCCCGCTTACTGAAGGTAAACCAGGGGTACCATGCCTGCTTACTGAAGGTAAACCAGGGGTACCATGCCCGCTTACTGAAGGTAAACCAGGGGTACCATGCCTGCTTACTGAAGGTAAACCAAGGGTACCATGTTCGGGGGCCTTCCCAGCTTGTTGATGTCAGGAGTGCTTCAGCATTGCTCATGTCAGTAAACTTCTTTGTTTTGTTTCTCTCATCAGAAACTGATGGAAGTCCCTCTTGGAGAAAATGTTCCACGGAAGAAATGAAGACTAAGTTTTGTTTCAGGGAAGGTGGCGTGTCTGCAAGGGAGGTCTTAAATCAGCTTGAATTTATAGTTTCAACACTTGGGATTTTCTGAACAATAAGCTTTTCCGTTTTGGAAGGAAAAATAACCCTGAAACCCTCCCCTGCCTTGACTGTGCTTGTTCAACATGGATCAATATTCCACTTTCATGTTGTTGCCTATATGAATGTTTCTTCATTACTCCATTAAGATTGTTATTAATAGGCACATTCCTTCGTTTAACACGCATGTGCATTAGATTGTATTGTATTCATGAACCTTCTGTACAAACTATAATGACAATAAATGCTTTCCAATAACATTAAAAGTTTGGGTTATGTACAGAGGAGTGGAGCGAGTGGATTGGACGCATGTTTTGGCCAATCATGGGATGGGACTGCATCCTCTATGTAGGTGAGAGACTGGTGACGGATACAAATGAACAAAGTAAAGACTGTGCAACATGTCAACATCGGTTATTGAACACTCTGAAGTAAATTTACAATTATAACAGTTTGTAATTGTTTCAGACCACATATAACCACACACACACACACACACACATATAACCACACACACACACACACACACACACAACCACACACACACACATTTCAAATTGTATTCATTTAGCAGACACTTTTATCCATATAACCCACACACATACTCACACAACCAGATAAAAAGAAAACCAAGTTAAAAGGCAGAATAAATCATGACTGTGCCTCTTCTTCAGTGTTCTGACCCTCCAGGGTGACCCTACCATCTTACCAAGAGGCAATCAGTAACCCACCAGGTTTACTTTATTAAATAAGCATGACGTAATGGTTTTAAAACGTCGTCTTGTGAGGCTTTGTGCACATTGTGCCATTCTAGTATAGATGTGTATGAACACCACCCTCTGCTGTCTACAATCCAGAACAGGGTTTCTGTGTTGTCACGTGATTTCGGGGAAAAGGAGCGTATGTGCCGCTCGCGCGGAGTAGGAAGGGATTTTCCACTCGCGCTCAGAGCAGCGCGCGCCAGCACGCGGCACAGGGCAGCACAGAGCAGCGCGCGCCACAGTGCACTGAAGAGACAGAAATCGAAACTTAAGGTGAGTCTCATATGCAGCTATTCACAGATATGTTTGTATACATATTTGGTCTAAGTGTTAAGTGCATAATAACTGCCTAAAGTCGGTTAGTATTTTTAAACAGTTGTTTGATTAGTATTGTCTTAATTGCATGATTTATTTGGACAGTAGCGACAGTAACCATAATAAAGTGTGTTTTTCTGTAAACCGATTCAGTCTCAGGATCGAACTGTAAGAACTGTATAAGGCCAAGTGTTATAAGGTTTACTAAAATAAATATTAAACACAACGCATAACTAGGTCTACTTATTTCCGGGATGTTGGCAACTGTTTTTTTCTTCTTCTAAACCCACCAAAGTCTTTGTCAGACAAACATCCGCTGTTCTGCAATACTATCTGATCAGCAGGTCAAGTTCTGCATCCGCAGTTATGGCTTCAGGCAGGACTCGGAAAACCCGCAGACTGCGAAACTGGATGGTGGAGCAGGTCAGATCACCATGCCACCATCACCTGTGTGGTTAACGAAATACAGACACACACCCCACTGTTCAACCTTCACCTGTTTGAAGTGTTATTTGGTTTAGGAATGTTGAGTGTGATGCTCGTGGTATTGCTCGTTCTTGCTTTATGTTCACAATCGTTGTGTTATGCATTTATAGTTCTTCCCTTGGCACTTATTGGTTCTCATGATGTATGATTCACGATCTAAAAAAACCGACTGTGTTCGGGGTCTATCACGTTGCTATGCTCAATGACTGATGCTCTTTGTAAAAGCTCTCTCTTGAAAGTCGCTTTGGATAAAAGCGTCTGCTAAATGAATAAATGTAAATGTGGTATTTTTAAGCATGAGATCTCTATCTTACCTGTGAGTTCCCTCCTCTGGGCGCAGGTTATCAGTGGGAAGTACGCTGGTCTGATCTGGGATGACGAAGCCAAGACCATGTTCCGAATCCCCTGGAAACACGCTGGCAAACAAGACTTCCGCAGCGATGAGGATGCCGCCATCTTTAAGGTAGACTAGAACCACATCAAGGTTTGACCCCTGACCTGTAGATACTAATGTGTAGGTTGTGACGGTTTTGACACCATGACATCATTTCCTCTGTTTTCTTCTTCTAATCCTTTATGCACAGGCGTGGGCAGAGTTCAAGGGGAAGTTGTCACATGAGGTTCCTAATGACCCCGCCTACTGGAAGACGCGGTTGCGCTGCGCCCTCAACAAAAGTCCAGAGTTCCAGGAGATGCCAGACCGTTCTCAGTTGGATCTGTCGGAACCCTACAAGGTGTATCGTCTGGTCCCAAATAACGAGCAGGGTGAGACACACGAGGACACAGGTTCAACCTCTCACCTCCACATGGACAGAGAAACAAGGCTTTGGCATCTGTCAGATGAAATGGACACTCTGATCCCACCTTAATGACCTTAAATTGATTTGGATTCAATCAGATTATTTGTTGTTGTGGTTTAAAAAAAATTGTGAGAAGAATACAGGATTAAATCCCAGACCAAGTTCTTTGTAGTTTAATTAGATAAGAAATTATGCAAAATCAATCTGAAGGTCTGATAATGATGACCAGATGCTAAAGGTCCTATGGGATACATCCTCCACGACCTTTCACCCCCTTCAGTCTCATCCTCCATACCCACAGAGTTGTTCTGTGCAATGAATCCTCTTCTGTTCACCTGCTGTTGATTCCTAAGGGTTGTGAGGCCCATTGCACCCCTCCTGTAGTGTCTTGCCTCCCCCCTATCTGGTAACCTGGCCTTGACTTCCACATTCTCGGCAGCAAATCATATCACCCTCCCTTCCTGTACTCTGATTTACTGCATTCCCCCTCTTATCCAGAGAGACTTACAGTAAGTACAGGGACATTCACCCCTGAGGCAAGTAGGGTGAAGTGCCTTGCCCAAGGAAACAATATAATTTTGACTCAGCCAAAGCAGAGACTTTCTGATTACTAACTCGACACCCTAACCAACTGCACCACATTACACTCTTACAGATAGAGTCCTGTCCTGGGTCAGAATCATAATCATTGCTAATTTTGTCTGAAGCATTGATTGAATCTGGAAACTATGTTCAACATTGACATTACACATGTTGGAATATCTGAAGAATGTATCATATTTTTTTTTATCAACAGAAGCATAGATTATATTAATCTTTCAACAGAGACATATAGAACATATGAAATAACATAATAGATTACTTTCCTTGACAGTTTAATGACCACATTGTTTTGTGATGTCTTGGAAGGAAAACCATCGGAATAAACCCCAGGTAGTCATCTCTTAACTCAGTGTTACTGTGTTGTTGCTGTGGCTGTTCTCTGTAGGACTGGGGAAGGAAAAGGTCCAGAGCAAAGGGAGAGGCAGGAGACTGAAGAGAACCAGCAGTGAATCAGACAGTGAGGAGGACATGGTGGAGGCCAAGCACATGAAGAAGGAGGTCAGCGTCTCCTCTTCCATCACTATGGTAGGTCAGCTGCAGAGGAGCCACAGATACTATGACAGGAACACTGTCTCAAGGTTTTTACTGGTGGAACAAGCGCTTCTCTCTAGGGTTTCATCTTAACATCCAGTTGGTGTGTGTGTGTGTTTGTGTGTGTGTGTGTGTGTGTGTGTTTGTAGGCAGTTGAATCCATAGTAGAGCCTGCAGTACAGTCACATGAAGCTCTCCTGTCTGACATCAGCTTGAAGAACGATGGGAGTAAGTACTTGTTCTTCCACCCAGACACCTCATGCTAATCCTGTGGGAATTCCCCCCCCCCCCCACACACACACACACCCAGCTCTACACACACTCTACACACACTCTACACACACTCTACACACACTGACATGACATGGAGGTTTCCTATGGTGTGTGACTGATCAACGTTCTGGTTTCTGTCTCAAGCAAATGATGAGATCCAGCTCAACTTCACAATCGAGACAGAACCTGCACGCGGAGGTAATAAACACACGCTGCCTTACATTTTTCACACAACGTCCTTATAAGGCCCCTTATGTCATATCAAATCAAATGAAACTTTATTTGTATAGACCTATTTACAAGCAATGTCACATGTTAGTTATGACGTTGGCTTTAGTCTGAAGTTCCCATTTCGATCTCTATCTCAATCTCTCCATATCACCATATCTTTGGATCTCATTATCATACTCTCTCTCTCATTTCTCTACTCTCTTCCTCTTTCTCCCCTCATTTCATCAGATGATTCCTTCGTGGTCTCAGTGAGCTACCTTGGCAAACAGATGCTCAGTCGGGAGGTCAAGGGGAACGACGTCCGCATCACCTACATGCCGTCCTCGCCAACCGCCCCCTCTCTGATAGTCACAGGCTTCCCACGTATCCTCCTCCCGGATCCCCCCTCCAGCCTGTCCTCCAGCCCAGAGGCTGGGCCCCGCCTGCAGGCACTGGCCACCCTGCTGCCGTTCATGGAGCGAGGCGTGATGTTAACCTCCACAGGGAACGGGGTCTACGCCAAGCGCTTTTGCCAGGGACGGGTGTTCTGGACCGGGCCACACGCCACTTCACCAGGTCCCCACAAGATGGAGAGAACCCCTGAGCCAATCAAAATCTTTAACAAAGACATCTTCCAGAAGGGTGAGTGTCATGGTTACACAGCTGGCTGTTGGTTAGTGTGCTTCTTATCAGACTTCGATACTTAATCAACTATTCGCTGGTTTAAACGCCCAGATGGCTCACTGCTCTATCTACCTGATGGCATACTAGAAGCTTACGTGGAGGCAGGTGGCTGAGCGGTTAGGGAATCGGACTAGTAATCAGAAGGTTTTATTCCGGGCTGTGCCAACATGATGTTGTGTCTTTGGGCAAGACACGTCACTCTATTTGCCTCCTGGGGGAATGTGGCACTAGATAATATCGTCTGCTAAATGACTGAATGTAAATGTACTACAAAGGCTCATGTCTTATCTCAGGCTCCAGCTCTGGATCATTTCCTGCATGTTTGTTTTTCTCTGCATTACCACCACAGAGTTTCTCATCTCTCTATTGAACTGTGACCTGTATGTCTCCTCTCAGAGCTGGAGCACTTCCGTGTTGCTGGAGGAACCCCTCCACAGTGTGGATTCACCCTGTGCTTTGGAGAGGAGCTCACAGCCACAGATGACCCATCTTGCAAGCTCATAATAGCTCAGGTAAAGCGGAC
Source organism: Protosalanx chinensis (assembly GCA_030340685.1). NCBI lineage: Eukaryota > Metazoa > Chordata > Actinopteri > Osmeriformes > Salangidae > Protosalanx > Protosalanx chinensis. The sequence goes on from CM059332.1 coordinate 1,164,079, forward strand.
TCAGGGATTCCCTGTTCTAATGTAGCACTATCAACACCAATTTCAAAAGAGGCTGAATCCTATTAAACTTATTTGTGTGTGTGTGTGTCTTGATTGGCCTTTCTACATAGATTGATTTGTCATCCTCTTCCTCTTTTCAGATCACTTTATCCTGGGCTGAAAGGCACGTCCACGACGCCATTAGCTTCAGGGAGTCCATAGCTTTCTTCCAGAACCTGGCCAACCAATCACCTCTTGGAGAAATCACACTAAACCTGGAGGCAGTGTCCATGCCCTGTAGCATACTGGCAGACAGCTAGGACGAGTTCCTCATCTAAGGATCTGTCTTAATGACTATTCACTGAGCATTTTAGGGACTGAGAGAGTCCTTAACCTCCATTTATACACTATACCACTATTCAGTTAACACAATGACACAGTCTTGCTTTTTTCCTGTGGTATTTCGTGACATTGTTTTGTCTCCTTGTGAATCCTGTTCATTGTTGGTCCAGACTTTATAGCTGTCCGCTATTTTGCACGTCCAAAACTCTGCTTCCTCTTCAGAGTCTTGAACTTGGTCGCTTTTAGTAGTACTGCATGAGTATGTATTTGCACATTTATTTCCTGCATTTAAAATGTTTTAAAAGGGATGAAAACTGTTATATTAGCCTAGCGTTAAAACATCAGCTAATGTGTACTGGGTCTGGATCATCTGTTTTTGATTTCCATGCCGTTATTAACAGGTGCTGACTAAAAATGCCTCTGGACATTTGAGAAACAATCGTCATCTTGGGTATTTAAGAAAATGTCTCAATACCACTCTTCTGTAGGATCCAGTATGGATGTTAAGCCCAGCTCATAGCAGAGGCATGGTTCTGATTGGTCTGACATCTGTTTACATGTCAGGGTGCCCGTGGCTCTGCTAGAGGCTGTTAGTACGAGCTGACAGACCAGTCTGCTGCCCAGGACAAGGTTAACTAGGTGACGCATTTTAAGTGGCTGTGAACAAGTGAACAACGTATGGTGATTTTATAAGGTTTATAAATAATTGTTTTATTTCCTACAATTTGAAATGAATAGGACAGAACTTTTCAGCTCAGTTTTAATGTCACTTGCTAACACACTATGATCGTTGCCTAGATAATGTTTCTTGTTGGTTGACATGGCAGTAGGATGACAACACAAGGCACACTGTGGACACCAGCTGAAGGAGAAGTAGCAGACTACACAGTTGTAAATATTTGTGTTATTTATGGAGTTGTAATTGTGACCTGTCAACTGCATTAAAAACCCACGGCACATTAATAAACGTGGTTGTGTGTGTCATTTGTATACATGAACATCACGGAAATGTGATCAAATATGCAAATGTCCCAGTAACAATGCACCTTCTCAACGTGATTTTACACATTTCCATTGGCTGGCGAGGCCAGCTCCACTATCTTGTTGTTGAGTTTCTGATTGGTCCAGTCCTTTGTGATGTCATCCAAATGGCTGTCAAAGTCCACCAGTAACTCGTGGTCTCCAGAGTCCATCAGCTGGCTGGCGATGGAGCGAGTCTCCTCCCACTGCCTCAACATGATCCTGTTAACACACATACAGAAACACCAGTAACACACATACAGAAACACCAGTAACACACATACAGAAACACCAGTAACACACATACAGAAACACCAGTAACACACATACAGAAACACCAGTAACACACATACAGAAACACCAGTAACACACATACAGAAACACCAGTAACACACATACAGAAACACCAGTAACACACATACAGAAACACCAGTAACACACATACAGAAACACCAGTAACACACAGATCTGTCCACCCCTGACATAGATGAGTGTTTCAGCACTGACGTGTGTTTGTCTTTCAGAGTCCAGCGTGTGTCTTTTCTCTCGTACATCACGATGGGTGGAACCCTGTAGTCTGGGGACATCTTCCCTCCATCAATCTGGACAAGAACAATAAGACATCAGGGAAACTGTAAACACAGGAACAGGAAACAGACAAGAATGCTTCTACTTAGTCTCAACGCTACACGGCACATCTACCATCTACCAGAAATACAAAAACATAATTTAAAAACAAAATGATTTTAAAGTGCTATTCTGTAGTTCTACTACACATTTGTAAGAGTTTTGTAGACTTGGAACCAATGAATAGTTCACCCATTTGGAAAGGTTGTGTTGTTGATTTTAAACAGAGATATAAAAGAAAGAGCCTCAGGATAAAACTCAGGAGGGATGTCTTTGTCCCAAACTTCCCAAACCTACCATGAGCAGCACAGCATTGTTACACTGCTCAGCTATCTTGTCTGCAATCTTCAGGGCACATGGTGTGGGGCTAGAAACAGACGAGAAAACACACATTCAATACATACATACATTCAATTTGTTGATATCCGTCATATAAACAGATTAGACAGTGAGTGAGGCCCATATATGAAGTACCTGATATCTGACACACAGGCGTTAGCTTGGTAGTATCCAACGATCCTCTGCTGTGTGTGAGAACACCAAACATCCACCTGTGCAGGGTTTAGCAGAGTGACACATCAGTGAGCCAATCAGATCAACCACAATACGGATACCAGCCATGCTGTGAGTGTGGACAGCAGGAGCTCACCTGTGTGAGCGCCAGCTGAGTGATGGGTGCCAGAGGCAGGTGTGAGTGGAGCAGAGGTACACAGTCAGTCACACACACAGCGCCCCCTGCTGGGCTGGACGACAGCAACAGCCCGTTGACGCTGCACCTTGGAAAGAGACATGTGTGAAGGTACATCTTCACATACGCCCGACAGGACAGCTCCACTTCCCCCATGACTGTGAACAGAAACACACATCAACACTGTGAAACACAGCAACACTGTGAAACACACATCAACACTGTGAAACACACAGAAACACTGTGAAACACACAGCAACACTGTGAAACACAGTAACACTGAGAAACACACAGAAACACTGTGAAACACACATCAACACTGAGAAACACAGCAACACTGTGAAACACAGCAACACAGTGAAACACAGCAACACTATGAAACACAGCAACACTGTGAAACACAGCAACACAGTGAAACACAGCAACACTGTGAAACACAGCAACACTGTGAAACACAGCAACACTGTGAAACACACAGCAACACTGTGAAACACAGCAACACTGTGAAACACAGCAACACTGTGAAACACACAGAAACACTGAGAAACACACAGCAACACTATGAAACACAGCAACACAGTGAAACACAGCAACACTGTGAAACACAGCAACACTATGAAACACAGCAACACTGTGAAACACACAGCAACACTGTGAAACACAAAGAAACACTGAGAAACACAGCAACACAGTGAAACACAGCAACACTGTGAAACACAGCAACACTGTGAAACACAAAGAAACACTGAGAAACACAGCAACACAGTGAAACACAGCAACACTGTGAACGGAAACACACAGTAACACTGTGAAACACAGCAACACTGTGAAACACAGCAACACTGTGAAACACAGCAACACTGTGAAACACAGCAACACTGTGAAACACAGTAACACTGTGAAACACAGCAACACTGTGAAACACAGCAACACTGTGAAACACAGCAACACTGTGAAACACAGCAACACTGTGAAACACACAGCAGCACTTCAGACATCCTGCATGATCATTTCAGACACATTCTTAGCTACAGTTACTATAAGTATATTCCCCCATCTGTACAGTTTTAGAGGACACACTTTTAACGCAATTTGATATTATTTGTATTTTATATAACATGTTTTATTCTATTTGTATGTACCCTTATTATGTTTCATATATGTTCTATGCTTTCTCTCTCCTGTCACAGTGAATTCTGTGTTTGTTTATCCTGCATAGAGAATAAAACACATTTTGATTCTGATGAACAGCTTCTACAGCAGCGGGATAGATAGTCTGCTTCAGACTGATCTTCAGCATCCTCACACATTAGGAAGGTTTAGAATGAGGATCATGAATAATACTTCCTTCAACTAAACTCACTGAATTAGAACTGTTATTAGAACTGTTAGTTCAGATAAATGGCAGGTTAAGGTT
>CM059332.1:1175651-1205336 GCA_030340685.1 Protosalanx chinensis
GAAGAGGACAGACTGGAGAGGACAGACTGAAGAGGACAGACTGAAGAGGACAGCATGAAGAGGACAGACTGAAGAGGACAGACTGAAGAGGACAGCATGAAGAGGACAGACTGAAGAGGACAGCCTCCCAGCTGGGCAGACACCCCTGTTAGACCCCCTCACTTCCCTCACAACATCCTCAACACCGCTGCCATTAAAGCAGATATCTGATACCCTACCAGATCACATCATATAGAGGAAGAAAATCTCAACTGTCGTCTCCTGAATGCTTTTCGTTTAATGTTCTGTGAACTCGCTCAAAACTCAAAACAAAAAAGGTTGACCGACGCTGTTTCTGGTTCAGAGTAAGCAGGTGTGAGGATACAGAGGAGAGGAGAGTCAAGCTGTGCTTCCCAAATAACCTGCTTCAAATCAGCCAGGGACATGTTCAAAACATGTTGTTTTTAGTAAGGCTGCCAAAGATGGAGCCCTGTGTTAGCGGTGACCACTGTTCTCAGACTGGTCTAGTGAATGCACGGCTCTACACTGAAAAGGATTCTGCTAGGCTGAGCTTCATCCTGGCCCTCGGCCCTCTGAACCCTCCTTAGCACTGCCTCAAAGAGTGGCCCATTTTAACAAAGGAAAACCACAGAGAAAACACAATAGAGAGAGCGAGAGAGCGCCCCATTACACAACTGCACTTATCCATGCAGATCAGCTCCCATGCTCTGTGATCTCAGGCAGTGAGAGTTTAAGACAGGCTGAAAACACTCCTTCCCTCTTCACAGTACCTGAAAAACACTTAGTTATTGACATTAGATGAGCTGATCTTTTGGGGAAGCTGTGGATTAGTATTGACTCTAAAGTAAAGCATGAATCTTTGGTTTATATCTACTGGCTGTATTTTCCTCATCTGTTCCTTTAAGCTAGGCTGATCATATTTCAGTGGATTCAGAACAGCATTGTTCATATTCACTGTGCAGCTCAGGAATTTGTACAGTTTAAGAGTTTGAACATGCTGGAACATATTAAACATGATAATTGAGCCCTTCATCCGACGTAGGATATAGTTTAACCTGTTCATATTGAACCTAAGTTCTGTTGCAAAGCAAAGCACATGATGTTGTGTCCTTGGGCAAGGCACTTCACCCTTACTTGCCTCAGGGAGGGAATGTCCCTGTACTTGCTGTAAGTCGCTTTGGATAAAAGCGTCTGTTGAATGACTACATGTAAATGTAAATATTTGCTTTGTGGTCTGAACGTTGTAACCAAGTGATGGCATGAGATATCTCATTTCCCCAACAACACATTTGTTTTCTCTTTTATTTAAATACAGTTGATGTATTTAGTTTAGATGAACCTACCTCCCGAAGCTCCTTCTCTATCTGAACAGCCCTCTGGACGATGGGCCCCCGGACAGCATACTGAACAAGCTTCACATGGGGGTTCATAGTGTCCAGGGTCAGCACCCTCTCCAGGGGCCCCTGCACCCTCTCCGGGGGCCCCAGTCCGTTCACCCCATTATCTGTCATCTTCTGCTCTTTTGGGAATGGAGTTTGCAAAGTTCTTCTCTTGTTATCCGATTAAATATTCTGTGAAATATGCAAGACAGGAAAAACTATTAAACCTGGAGATGAACATGAAGTGTCTCCATCAGGAGCTTTTTAAGGAGCTCAGTAAAGCTGCTGTAACAACATGATCTTACCATTCCTGTTGAATCCAGAAACTCGACATTAATCCACCATGAGGTATAAACTTGGTTGTTTCTGATAGAAGTGTCTCGTCTCTTTAGTCCTCTCCATGTAGGTTGTGGTTACCAAACCTTTAAACTCCGCCCACATGGCAAATCTGCTCCGCCTCCATGATCAGACTCAGCTGATGAAACCAAACACAAAGTTTAATAATATTTTAAAAACATTCGGCTTCTCATATCGTTTATTACCGTCATGACTATATTTACCCTATTTTTTTAACACATGTGTACATTAAAATAATGATTAAAAACATTTTCAGTCGAACTGTGATCATACTTGGCGGAATGTTTCGTTCTGTCCACATCAGATCCACATGCTCGGATCATTTGAATACACTAAGACTTTCCTCACATTTAGTTTGAATAAACTGGCCTATATATGTTTTATACGGTTATAATCGGTCTTTGAATTTTTATTAAATACGACTTTAACAGCGTCTACTATATGTAAAATTACCACATGTAGCATTTCGATTAAATAATCAATAATACATTTAAAGCTATAATTCTATATTTATTTCAGTTTTTGGGGGGCAGAATATCAAGCCTGCCTACATGTTGAATTATCCTGAAATTCTGTGACCAGCATGATCCCCGAGTTTAAACCTGAGGTTTTACCATGAGAAACTGAACTCACAGTCTTACCAGAGGGGATTATAATGATCCTTTTACTAAGATGCCTCCTTCTACTGAGCCCCCACGTGATCCACGTGTTTTCATTTGAATAAAAACAGTCTGTGCAACAGTTTTAAAGAATATAGGCCTACCCATTGCCCATAGACTGACAGTAACATTTTAACGTGGATGATTTAATCCTATGATAATGTCACCCAGCGAGAGTACAACATTTTGCTAGCAGATACTATTTTTACCCAAGTTCTTACCCCTCCTTCAATTTCAAAGGGCTCCTCAGTGGTGGCCCATGGTAGGACAGTGTGTGCTGGACTGAACACCCCCCCCCCCCCCCCTCCCCCCCCTCCTGTTAGGAGTGTAACATTACCCTGCCAGCCCAACTCACACAAAAGGTCATGGCTAAATACTCTCGGTCTCTCTTTCGCACTGTTTGTCCTCTTTTTAACCGTCTCATACACACACTCCCACACACTCCCACAACGCACACACACACTCCCACACAAACACACTCCCTCCCACACACAAATATTTTCAGCAAACCTCAACATCTAGCATTGTGTGGCCATTTTAGACTTTAAGACACATAATTTGGTCATAAAAAATAAAATACAAATGAAACTTTTACAGCAGGAACTGTCAGTTCTCACCTTGTAACATAACTGTATGTGTCTACACACATGCACACACACACACACACACACACAACTGAAAACCAAGCCAGCTGTGAGTCATTCGACTGGTCTGTCAGCATTTCAAACAGTGACAGGTGTTCAACACAGTCTACTCAGGTGTTCAACACAGCCTACTCAGGTGTTCAACACAGTCTACTCAGGTGTTCAACACAGCCTACTCAGGTGTTCAACACAGCCTACTCAGGTGTTCAACACAGCCTACTCAGGTGTTCAACACAGCCTACTCAGGTGTTCAACACAGTCTACTCAGGTGTTCAACACAGCCTACTCAGGTGTTCAACACAGCCTACTCAGGTGTTCAACACAGTCTACTCAGGTGTTCAACACAGCCTACTCAGGTGTTCAACACAGTCTACTCAGGTGTTCAACACAGCCTACTCAGGTGTTCAACACAGTCTACTCAGGTGTTCAACACAGCCTACTCAGGTGTTCAACACAGTCTACTCAGGTGTTCAACACAGCCTACTCAGGTGTTCAACACAGTCTACTCAGGTGTTCAACACAGTCTACTCAGGTGTTCAACACAGTCTACTCAGGTGTTCAACACAGCCTACTCAGGTGTTCAACACAGCCTACTCAGGTGTTCAACACAGCCTACTCAGGTGTTTCAGATCCACGTCTGACTGATCTAGAATCAGACTGAAGTGATGGAGGACAGAGTCTAGACAGAGGATCTGTGTGTGTGTGTGTTTGTGTGTGTGTGGACCTGCTAACTGATACCTCGCGGGGGGGGGGAGGGCATGAGACATGTCCCGCTCAAGTCACAGTAAGTGTGTGTCTACATAAGACACACTTGTAAGGTCACAGCAGTAATACTAAATAAATAAATAAATTGAAATCAAACACGTGAGCCGCACTGCAAACTTGCATTTGAAAAACAAATCTCAGTCTGAATAGTGCATATTTATTTTAAAAGATTTCCATGGTCATCAATGACACAAGACAACATGAGGGGGTTTGGGGGGAAGTGCAACATGGGGGGTTTGGAGGGGAAGTGCACAGGTTTTTTGACTTCGTATCCGGTTAATGACCTTTTGGAACCAGGAAGATCTTAGTGCAGACATGTGGGGCTGGAGTTGGAAGTTAAGAGCTTGTAGCTACATTTATACATTTAGTAATTTATCAGACGCTCTTATCCAGAGTGACCTACAGCAAGTACAGGGACATTCCCCCCTGAGGCAAGTAGGGTGAAGTGCCTTGCCCAAAGACACATCATGTAGCCGAAGCCAGGAATCGACCTCGCAACCTTTCCGATCACGAGGCCAACAGCTTAACCACTGAGCCACCTGTCTCAGCTAGTAGACTTTCTCCCAGGCAATCAAGGAGATCCTAAAAATGAAAAATGTCAGAACTGAAAAAGACTCAGAAAAGGCCTTTCTGCCCTGATACAACATGGTGACTTCAGTGTAGCTGCTTCAGTATTTCATGAGGAATTCATGAAACTGAACGACGATCTGCAGAGTCCTTTCAGCTGTGGGTCAGAGCAGCCAAATCCTCAGTGCTCTGTGTCTAGACATGATGATCTCATGTTACGATCTGGTCATACACTCCCTCTCCTTAAAAATACTTAAATGGACGGAATAAATACAAATAGGTGGTAACGTCCATACAAGTATTGTAAGCCCATCATGTCGTACAAAAATCAATACAAAAAAAAATCATTTGTACAAACGTGACAAACTTTTGAAAACTGACAATTCAGGAAACGAACCCCAGTTGGAAGAGATGCAGTGACTCAGCCAACTCTCTCTCAGGATGACCATCAAGGCAGCTGAGTTCCAGATCATACAAGAAGTAAGAAGGTATGGTTTCTGATCAATTTAAATACATACACATCCAAGAGGAAATTTTTTATAAAGCAAATAAAAAGAAGTATTAATTTAATCTTGTAGAGAAGCTTCAAACAATCTTCAAAAGCATTTCAGTATAATTTCAAATAAATTTTTTATTGAATCTTTTGAAATCGTTTAGAATGATTTATTTTGTATTTTTTACAAATTGCACCACCGTAGAAAGGAGTATCAAAATGCCGGCTTTTTAAAATGCACTGGTTTAGATTATGAACAAAACACAAATCAATGCAGAATATTGTTGGTCAAGACAAAAGGCAAATTAGACCAAGTTTGGACCAACTAACAAGAACTAGTTGTCGTCACATAGCAACACTCCCAATCTTTACATCTGGGTTCACAGACCGGCAAGTCTGAAACACAATAAATAAGATAAATAAAGATTTGATATTAAAGTACCCTTAATCAGTCATTAAAGATTTAAGACTCAAATTTACGCTCGATCCTTCACTTAAATATACTGTCGCACACATTACATTTCACCGATCACTGTCAATAAATGTGAAGATAGAAATGATCATTTAATGAAATCAGATTTGAAAAAGTGCACGGCCACACTCAAATCAGCTTTGGTCTGTTTCCACTCGCTTGATCCTGCAATATGAGACCTTCTAAAGACCCCAGACCTTCCTGCCTCTCCTGTGCCACCATGATACAGCCGTCACGACCTCTGATTGAAATGCTAAATGGACAGAGGCCTGGTGATTGGGTCAAGTACTGTGGTGTGTTGAGTAATACTGGAGTCTGTCCGGCTCTACAAGGCCACTAGAGGGCGATCTCCATAAGGCCTGTCTACCTTCTTATAACACAACTTCCATGTGTGCTCCCATAGCTGTGATAATGAACAATGTCAAACATCTGCACAACAATGGAGGTGCCATGTTCTTTTTAAAGGTTTAGTTCACATGACTACAAAGTGGAGGTGGATGGGCGGTCATGAGAAGCATCCCTGTTAAAAGCTCTGTAAGGTGGACAACACAGGGTTAAGATGGAGAGACAACATTCAATGGCAAGTCTTTAATAAAAATAAAAAAATCTAATAATGTATGAGTGAAATCATTCCTCAACAAATGAAACGTTTTGCAAGGAATCTCTCAAAAGATCGTTTGCCACTTTGGAGCAGAACGAGCAAGTGAGTGTGTGTGTGAGAGTGTGTGAGAGTGTGTGCGTGTCAGTGTGTAAGTGTGTGTGTCTACATGATCACGCAGCAGGGCTCCTTGGTGTTGGAGGTGTCCTCTTCTGGGGCTTTCAGTTTAAGCAGAGGAGGGTCTCCACTAGCTGGGGTGAAGTACACTGAACTGGGGCTAGCCAACTCCTCTGAGCTGGGGGGATCTTGGGGGACAGGAGGGCTCTCCTCTGGAAGAGGTGAGGCTGGGGGCTCGTCCTCTGCGGGAGGGGGAAGAGGTGGCGGGGGTGCCTGGCGCTTGTGAAGCTTGGCTGCCACCCGCTGGCGTTTCAGGTCCGCTAGGGTGTGGTGGGACTTCTCCTTGGTCATGCTGTCAGAGCCCTCCCCCTCCCCTGACGGAGGAGGCCCGGAGCCTGACCCAGGGGGGCTGCTGAGCTGGTAGGAGGCGCTGCGCTCCATCATGCCCCCCCCAGCCCACATCTCCCCAGGAACAGAGGCTGACAGGGCCAGGGGTGTTCCTCCGTTCCCCAGGCTGGACTCCCTGTTCTCCATCTCCTCCAGTCTGGACATGGCCCCCGGTGCTCCCGTCTGACACACACACACACACACACACACACACACAGTCAGACCAAAATAAAAAAAATGAACACCCTGAGTCATTCTAACAAGTTTCATCACCTCAGCATGTCAGATGTCCCAGATACTCATATCCATGTATGTGTGTGTGTTGTGTCTGTGTTGGTGTCTGTGTTGTGTCTGTGTTGGTGTCTGTGTTGGTGTCTGTGTTGTGTCTGTGTTGGTGTCTGTGTTGTGTCTGTGTTGGTGTCTGTGTTGGTGTCTGTGTTGTGTCTGTGTTGGTGTCTGTGTTGTGTCTGTGTTGTGTCTGTGTTGGTGTCTGTGTTGTGTCTGTGTTGGTGTCTGTGTTGGTGTCTGTGTTGTGTCTGTGTTGGTGTCTGTGTTGTGTCTGTGTTGTGTCTGTGTTTTGTCTGTGTTGTGTCTGTGTTGTGTCTGTGTTTTGTCTGTGTTGTGTCTGTGTTGGTGTCTGTGTTGGTGTCTGTGTTGGTGTCTGTGTTGGTGTCTGTGTTGTGTCTGTGTTGTGTCTGTGTTTTGTCTGTGTTGTGTCTGTGTTGGTGTCTGTGTTGTGTCTGTGTTGGTGTCTGTGTTGGTGTCTGTGTTGTGTCTGTGTTGGTGTCTGTGTTGTGTCTGTGTTGGTGTCTGTGTTTTGTCTGTGTTGTGTCTGTGTTGGTGTCTGTGTTGTGTCTGTGTTGGTGTCTGTGTTGGTGTCTGTGTTGTGTCTGTGTTGTGTCTGTGTTGTGTCTGTGTTGTGTCTGTGTTGTGTCTGTGTTGTGTCTGTGTTGGTGTCTGTGTTGGTGTCTGTGTTGTTGTCTGTGTTGTGTCTGTGTTGTGTCTGTGTTGTGTCTGTGTTGGTGTCTGTGTTGTGTCTGTGTTGGTGTCTGTGTTGGTGTCTGTGTTGTGTCTGTGTTGGTGTCTGTGTTGGTGTCTGTGTTGGTGTCTGTGTTTTGTCTGTGTTGTGTCTGTGTTGGTGTCTGTGTTGGTGTCTGTGTTGTGTCTGTGTTGTGTCTGTGTTGTGTCTGTGTTGGTGTCTGTGTTGTGTCTGTGTTGTGTCTGTGTTGGTGTCTGTGTTGGTGTCTGTGTTGTGTCTGTGTTGTGTCTGTGTTGTGTCTGTGTTGGTGTCTGTGTTGTTGTCTGTGTTGTGTCTGTGTTTTGTCTGTGTTGTGTCTGTGTTTTGTCTGTGTTGTGTCTGTGTTTTGTCTGTGTTGTGTCTGTGTTGGTGTCTGTGTTGGTGTCTGTGTTGTGTCTGTGTTTTGTCTGTGTTGTGTCTGTGTTTTGTCTGTGTTGTGTCTGTGTTTTGTCTGTGTTGTGTCTGTGTTGTGTCTGTGTTTTGTCTGTGTTGTGTCTGTGTTTTGTCTGTGTTGTGTCTGTGTTGTGTCTGTGTTTTGTCTGTGTTGTGTCTGTGTTGTGTCTGTGTTGGTGTCTGTGTTGTGTCTGTGTTGTGTCTGTGTTGTGTCTGTGTTGTGTCTGTGTTGGTGTCTGTGTTGTGTCTGTGTTTTGTCTGTGTTGTGTCTGTGTTGTGTCTGTGTTGGTGTCTGTGTTGTGTCTGTGTTGGTGTCTGTGTTGTGTCTGTGTTGTGTCTGTGTTGGTGTCTGTGTTGGTGTCTGTGTTGTTGTCTGTGTTGGTGTCTGTGTTGTGTCTGTGTTGGTGTCTGTGTTGTGTCTGTGTTGTGTCTGTGTTGTGTCTGTGTTGTGTCTGTGTTGGTGTCTGTGTTGGTGTCTGTGTTTTGTCTGTGTTGTGTCTGTGTTGGTGTCTGTGTTGGTGTCTGTGTTGGTGTCTGTGTTGGTGTCTGTGTTGGTGTCTGTGTTGTGTCTGTGTTGTGTCTGTGTTTTGTCTGTGTTGTGTCTGTGTTGTGTCTGTGTTGTTGTCTGTGTGTCTCCTCTCACCGTGGCGGCGTGCTGGTTGAGCTCGTTGTCCGTCTGTCTGTCTTCATCTTCATCTTGGGGCTCCTGCTGCCCTCCTCTCTCCTGCCACACCATGGCCTCCTTGTGATGTTCCCGTCGATACAGGCTGGAGCGCTCGTTGACGCTCACGCGACGCACCACCTTCCTGCACGCGCACGCACACACACACACAGCCAAGAAGTCAGATCAACTACTATATCATGGAAAAACAACTCACAGTTTGAGAGTCTCACTTTCTCTCTTTTCCAACTTCCCCCAATCCCAATTTCTTCCCCCCCCTCCATCTCCCTCCAACCCTCCCTCCCCAGCCTCCCTCCCTCTCCCCTAGCCTCCCTCCTCACCCTCGGCTGCTGGTGCTGGAAGCTCGTCTCTGCAGGGTGCTCTTGTGTCGGTCCTGGCTCTTCATGATGGCGTCATGCTTGTGCTTCAGATCCATCATCTTGGCTCTCATGTCCTCGTCCACACACAGGTCTGCCACACACACACAAACACCCGACACACACACACACACACGTCAGTAAGCTCTTGGTGTGTGGGCCCCTGGCGAGGCTGTTGACCGAGGCTGGATAATGACTCACCCAGAGGGGTCTCTTCCAGAGAGGTCCTGCTGCTGAGGCTGGCCCCATTAGCCACCAACAGCTCCACCATCTGAATCTGAAGAACCACCAAGGAACAGCAGCTGCTTAGTCAGGCCAACACAGGACACCTGACTCAAATACACTGCTGCAGTGTAGCCAACATCACAGGCACAACCCCTCTGCTTGCTCTACGTTCCAGCAGTGCTGGTTGTGTCTCTGTTCACTGTATATGATGGGTTTGGTTGGATTGAGCAGACAGACTGCAGGTCATGGTGCAGTACTCACCTGTCCCCAGTAGGTGGCAGCGTGCAGAGGGGTCCAGCCATCAGTGTCTTTCAGCTCCACATTAACGTGGTGTTCCAGCAGCAATTCTCCCACTGCCAGGTAGCCATTAGCTGCTGCAATATGGAGCTGGGACACACACACACACACACACAGGAATGGGGTGACCATGCAGGTCAGCTGTGTTCTGAAACAGTTCCATCCATCCAGTGTTCAGATGCGTTCAGACTCTCACCAGCGTAGCTCCGTGTTCGTCCTGAGCATTGAGGTCTGCCCCGCCCTCCACCTGCGCCCGCAGGCCTCTCAGCATCTCCATCTCCTTGGCCCCCCGGACCTCATTAATACGGTCCTGAGTTATACCTGCTCACACACACACACACACAGAGGTCTGAAAGCTAGATCGTCACAAAGTCCTTGTCTGTTTGTAAAGTTGAGGATCCTAGATATCACTGGTGGTGACAGAGAGAGACAGAGAGGGAGACAGAGAGAGAGACAAAGAGAGAGAGACAGAGAGAGACAGAGAGGGAGACAGAGAGAGAGACAGAGAGAGAGACAGAGAGAGAGAGACAGAGAGGGAGACAGAGAGAGAGACAGAGAGAGAGACAGAGAGAGAGAGACAGAGAGAGAGAGAGACAGAGAGAGAGAGTGGGAGGGAGAAAGACAGAGAGAGAGAGACAGAGAGAGAGTGGGAGGGAGAAAGACAGAGAGAGAGAGAGAGTGGGAGGGAGAAAGACAGAGAGAGAGGGAGAGAGAGAGAGAGAGAGAGGTGGTGGAGTGTCTCTCTCCAGCTGACCCTGCTCTGTCATGACCATCTCCAGCAGCTCCAGAGTGGCCTCGTCATCACAGATGTCGTAGGGCATGTTCCCATCTGCGTTTACCACCAGCAGGTCAGCTCCCCTGAACACACACACACACACACGCACACACACAGGCAAACAGGCAAACACACAGGCACAGGCACACGCACATGCACACACAGGCACACGCAAAAACACACCATGGAGGCAAAGTTACACACCCACTCTCATCCGTGTGTGTATCCTCCCTAACACAGCGCTTCAGTGGGACCTCATGAGGGAGCAGAGAGGGTGGGACCTCCTGAGGGGGCAGAGAGGGTGGGACCTCCTGAGGGGGCAGAGAGGGTGGGACCTCCTGAGGGGGCAGAGAGGGTGGGACCTCCTGAGGGGGCAGAGAGGGTGGGACCTCATGAGGGAGCAGAGAGGGTGGGACCTCCTGAGGGGGCAGAGAGGGTGGGACCTCATGAGGGGGCAGAGAGGGTGGGACCTCCTGAGGGGGCAGAGAGGGTGGGACCTCCTGAGGGGGCAGAGAGGGTGGGACTCACGCTTGCAGCAGCAGCTGCACCAGCCCTGTATGTCCACAGGTGGCAGCAGCGTGGAGGGGCGTCCACAGCTCACTGTCACAGGCGTTCACGCTCGCACCCGCGTCCAGCAGACACTTGGCCATCTCCACAAAGTCGTCTATGCAACACTGGAGCATGCAGACACACACACAGTTCAGTTCAGGCATACACACCACTACCAGAAGCTTGAAAACACTGCCAACTGCCACATAGACAAGATTTGCATTTCCCAGATGCCAGGTAAAACATGTTTTTACCTTACAAATGCGAGCTCTGTTCACTAACATACGTGTATAATCTGTAAATGTGCACACGTGGGTGTGTGTGTGCATGGACAGGAGTTCTGTGTTTCTGTCTTATAAAGAGAGCAGTGTCTGCTGGGTGGGGTGTTCCTGAGCCACTCCCAAACCAGGCAGACAGGCAGACAGGCAGACACACAGGCAGGCAAGCAGACAGGCAGACAGGCTCTCTACATGCAAACACAGCTAGCTCCCTGACAACTGGCTCTCAGACAGTGGAATAAGCTGCCACTGTTTATATGCTGGGGCCTCAGACACAGTCACACCACAGACAGACACTTACACAGCCTCCAGAAACACAAGCTCACATAAACACACAGCCCACAGTGTGTGTGTGTGTGTGTGTGTGTGTGTGTACCTGGTGCAGGGCAGTGAGTCCATCCTCGTTGTATAGATCTGGACTGACTCCACTGTTCAACATCTCCCTGACTGCACAGAGGAGGCAGAGAGAAGCTGTGGTCATTAAGGAGCACCAGGCTGGCATGGCAGCACTAACCCAGCCTACAAACCCAGCCTGGCCCTGACACTGCAGACTGGCAGCCTGGTTGTCTGGTTGTCTGGCAGGCTGGTTATTATGGGCACATCATGTTCATGTGAACACACCCAGGCCTTTAGAACAGCTTCAGCAGGAACAGTTTACATAAGCCACAGTCCTGTACTAACTGTGACTATTCTAATGGGACAGCAGCTCTGATAAGGTTAAAAAGTGTAACATGAACCGCTCAACATGATGTCTCAATCACTTTGTTGAGTTTGAAAGGAGACGCTATATTTTCTTTTGCGATCTTAGATTTTTACTGGAATAGTAGTGCATGATTGTGGATGCTGGACAATCTTTAAGGTATAACATAAGGGAAAGCTTGAAACCAAGCAAGTGATTCAGATTCAGCAAGCAATTCAGCAGCAATTCAAGCAGATTCAGAAGGACTTTAATGAACAATTCAAAACAGAGGCAAAGTGACTTTCAATGATTTGCATTTTGCAGCCTTAAGAGTGCAGGCTGTGTATGTGTGTGTGGGTGTTATTATTTGTGTGTGTATGATTGTTTGTGTGTGTGAGTGTGCGTCTGTCTGCCTCACCCTCCTCCAGGTCGTTGCGTGATGAGGCCTCCAGCAGGGTGATGTTGCTGGGGAAGATGACCCTCCGCGTCCGTCCCCTCTTCTTGTCCCCCTTGCTGTCTCCCTTCCCCCCCCTGGCGGTGTCCTTCTCCATCTGAGCCCAGCCTTTCAGCTGCTGGCTGCGCCGCTTCTGGGCGTGTTTCACCCGCTCCACAGCGGTCAGACGTCCTACAGTGGCCATCTCAGCCAGAAGCTCGGCGTGCTCCGCCATTCCACCCTGGCTCCGCCCACACACACACCCGCCCGCCACACGCCTCCTGACGCCACACGCCTCCTGACGCCACACGCTTCCTGACGCCACACGCCTCCTGACGCCACACGCCTCAGCTCTCAGTCCTGTCTGCTGTCAGATCTCTCAGTCTTGACTGAGACCTTCAGGACCGCAGCGCCTCAGACATCGTCCAGTGATTTAACTGACAAACATGGTAGTCGAGTCTCAGGCGGTCAGTGTTTCCATGGTTTCGTTTTTTTTTTATGAGGTAAAGTAGCATCAACGTCTGAGTGCCATTTTCCACACTTCTGTGCTTTTAATGCCTGGAATATTTCACAAACAACCAAACGAGCGCTTAACAAACAATGATTATTCTACAGCTGTATTGTACGTGCATGTCCAAAACAGACCTTTGTGAATTGCGAATTTTGAGCCGTTTCTCAGTCCTTGCGTCCATTGCAGCTGCGTGTGTCTGTATTCTTCAAAGTGTGACAAGGTGAGACGTGGTAAGAGACGCTAGTTGTCCCCCATCCAGATCTGAGCCAGCTGGTCTCCCAGTCCATGTTGGACTCCCTGACCTGGGATCAGATCCCTGAGAAGACTCAGGTTCAGAAGAGCTTCAGCCAGGTGGCTGGATGCTGCTGCACCTCATGGGAACTCATGAGGAAGCAGATCAAAAGACGAAATTCCAAAAGAAAAGATCAGGTTCACGACATTGGAAGGAACTTAATATTGCACAAAGCTCGTTAGAAAAAGTGTTTAAGGAGAGGCAGGATTGTGGCAGGACCAGTCTGGGTGTGGATATTCTGAGGAGGATCCTTGTTTACTGGTACACAGGAACGTCTTTGGGGAATTCAGGCTCCACTGATGCGCCTGGGAAGAGAGAGGAAGAGAGAGAGAGAGGGAAAGAGTTGAGAGAGAGGAGATATGGCGTGCAATGTTACAGTATTGTACACAGCCTGTTCTCCTACACCTGTTATCTTTAACCCCTGATCTCCAAAACACTGCCTTCCCCATTCCCACTCCTCCTCCCACTCCTCCTCCTCCACTCCTGCAGGAAACTGGAGCCAGGGGGCCTGTCATTAATGTTTGACACACCTGACCTGCAGCTCCAGTCCTGCACACAAAGCAGAGCCAGCTAGGGTCCAGAGGATGAGGCCATGGTGGACAGAGGTGGCTAGTTAGCCCGCAGTCCCACAGGTTTACATGGGAGGAGGCTCGATATGAACATGTGTGTGTGTGTGTGTGTGTGTGAGCCCTGCTCTGCCCCAGGCCCATGCAGCCGGGCTGCACAGCGCATGCCCCACAGCTGTCCAGGGAACTCGTTCATTATTTAGTGTCAAGGCCTGTGAATGCTGAGAGGAAGGTCTAGGACACGGTACTCTCACAGATCACTGGTGAAGGGAGAGCGCTGCAGTGTATCCCAGAAGAGGACGGACACAGGGAGAGACAGATGATGGCTGAAAGAGAGGATCGAATCATCTGTGACTGGAGTAGAATTCCGTCCCTGGTGTTGGTTGTCAAGGACTTGGGAGTGACACACTGTCCCTGTTTCAACCCAGTCCCATTTCAACACTGTCTGTACCAGGGCTGCTGTAACCAAGGGTTCACTACCAACAGCTACAGCCAAAGACTAGCCCACAGCCTAGCCCACAGCGTGGCCCAGAGACTAGCCCAGAGACAAGCCCACAGCCTGGCCTACAGACTAGCCTTCAGCCTGGCCCACAGGTCTTATCTACAGTGACAAGGCAGTTCACATACCAAAAAGAAACTAGTCCAGCTAACTGAAAGACATGCTAATGCAAATAAACTCACTGCTCCACTGAATAGGTTTTCAGGCTAATCTGTCAGCAACAGGCCTAAGCATCACATGCACAGCTGTAGCAGCCCTCAGAGAGAGAGACAGAGAGAGAGAGAGAGAGAGAGACAGAGAGAGAGAGAGAGCACGTTTAGGAAATGCTGACTAAGGAGCTTTAAAGTGAATGAAACTGGGCCCCACAATCCCTTAAAGGTCTCTGAGCGATCAATATCACCAATCAAACAAGCCAACTCAGAACTAGGTGGGATTCTGCTTGAACTGTTGATGCCTTCGATCAACCTGTACTAAGTATAAATTCACTTATCCAGAGTGGCAGAGTGTGTGTGTGTGTGTGCAAGCAATATGCAAACACTGCTATGTTCCAAATCACTGATCGGCAGTCATAAAACTAGTTTACTGTATTTACTTTGATCCGCCAGTTGAACAGACATTGGCTCTAGGCAGAGTCCGACCTGTGTGTGCTCCTGGGTGTGGTGTATCCTGATGCCAGACATGGGAAATGACCACACCTAAACTACTAAACCAGACTTCTATGGTTCTTTCTGTCGGGAATCAATAAAGTCTTACCCTGTCCTAGGTCAGAGGGTGTAAGACAATCCTGGTCCTCCAGGGTCACACTGTCCTGAAGGTTTGAGATGTTTCCCTGCTCAAACACACCTGATTCTAATGAAGGGGTTGTTATCGAGCTCAGTGGAAGCCTGATAATGACCATTCATTAGAATCAGGTGTGCTGGAGCAGGGAAACATCTAAAACCTTCAGGACAGTGTGACCCTGGAGGACCAGGATTGGCCACCCCTGAGCTAGACACTTTGGACAGTGGGTCTGCTAAAAGGTGAATGCTGCTCAGCTCACTATTCAGGTGAAACCCTTGAAAAACTAACTTGGAAGTTAAGAGTTTCGTAAAGGCTGGACCAACCAAGATGAGTAAAGATAAGACATAACAGAAAAAAAACAGACGGCTAATGTTGAACTAGTGCATGCACACACACACACACACAAAATTACGAACACACAACAATACACACTGCATGCGCTCGCACGCATGTGTGCAATCACACACACAGAATAACGTGGTGACACACCATGGACAAAGTGTCGGGACTCATGAAATGCGTTTGAACAAGAGGCTACAAGTCAACAAGTAGAACAAGTCTGCTATCTGGATAGTAAATAAACACAAAAATACACACAGATACACACAGATACACACGATCACTCCACCTTGCACCTGAATACCACCCACCCTTTAAAGTGACACTTCAGCCACTGCCCTCAATATCTCTCCTGCCCCCTCATGACCTCCATCAAAGCCAGCTGTGTCACCTACCCTGCATAGCAGGACACCATTAAAGGCCTGGATAGCTCTTATAGATCCACTGGATTGAAAACCATGTCTAAACCCTATGGAGCATGTGGACACTTCAGGTCTAGTAAGACTAACAGACTCAGTGATCTAAATGGCCTTGTAGAGCACATTAGAACCTGTTTTACTTTTAGAATGGCTACCTTCTAGAACAGGACTGCTTTCTCTCCACCCCCACCCCCCACCCCCACACCCCCCACACCCCCCACACCCCCCCCCTGCCCTACCAAATAAAGCTGGATAAAACTGGGATTCCATCTTAATCACCTTAATGAAAGCAGGACTTTCAGCACAGCGCGGCTAGCAGGGTTAGTCGGGGGGGTCAGATGGCTCAATGGTTAAGGCGTTGGCCTCATGATCGGAAGGTTGTGAGATCGAGCCCCAGCTGTGGCTATATGATGTTGTGTCCTTGGGCAAAGCACTTCACCCTACTTGCCTCAGGGAGAATGTCCCTGTACTTGCTGTAAGTCGCTTTGGATAAAAGCGTCTGCTAAATGAATAAATGTAGTCGACTGGTTATGAAGGAAAGGCCACAGCAGTGTGGGAGAGTTTATCCTGCAGAAGGACCTTTGGTTATCTTCCTGCCTCCTCAATGCTGCCCTCAGAGTTACAACACGTGTGGTAATAACAGGAGCAGTGGACCTGGAGCAGTGGACCTGGAGCAGTGGACCTGGAGTAGTGACTCATTACTTTAGAATGAGCAGGAAGACTGGGCTGTCTTAACTGCTGCGGAACACACACACAGCTCACTCTATGAATAGTACACAACTGCAATACATGTATTTCCATGTGTTTGAACAAGGTTTCAACACCACTAACTGTAGTGTAAAGGTTTTAGCGATGACGTCACACTTGTTGCTCTTGGGCAACAGGTGAATACATCTGGCCATGATATCTGGCCACGATAGTGCCTCTATCTTCGGCCGGTTTTGATTCAGCCGTTTGTGTCCAATAAGAACACAGTCCACAGAATGAATGCAGCAATCTGGTTAGTTCCTGAATGGTGAATCACTGTGAGGCTGCAAGGCTGCTGCTAGCTGCTTGAATCTTTTCCTGGGGTCTAATCTAGTGTTCAACATTCTTAAAGGCCTTTTTGTCTTCCCCAGATTTAAAGTGGTTTAACAGCTATTAAAAACATGGAATTGAAAGGGAGAAGAGAGCGAGAGAGAGAGAGAGAGAGAGAGAGAGAGAGAGAGAGAGAGAGAGAGAGAGAGAGAGAGGGGGAAAGAGAGAGAGGAAGACCGAGAGAGGGAAAGAGAGAGAGGAAGAGAGAGAAAGAGAGAGAGAGAGAGAGAGAGAGAGAGAGAGAGAGAGAGAGAGAGGGGGAAAGAGAGAGAGGAAGACCGAGAGAGGGAAAGAGAGAGAGAGGAAGAGAGAGAAAGAGAGAGAGAGAAAGGGGTAAAAGAGAAAGAGAGAGAGAGGGGGGTAAGAGAGAAAGAGAGAGGGAAAGAGAGAGAGAGGGGGGGTAAGAGAGAAAGAGAGAGGGAAAGAGAGCGAGCTCCAGGGAAGTGGGTGGGCTTCCTAAGTCCTGTCATGTGTGACTTGAGCTGTAGCTTTATTACAAGTCAGCAATCGCTGCAGCAACAGAGAAACATGAGCAAGAGGAAATGAGAAGACGGGAGGATGTGGGAGAAGAGATGGATGACGTTAGAAAGCAGGAAGGATAAGGAGGAGATGCATCACATCCCAGAGAGAAGAAAACGGACAAATCTGTCCTGAAATGTGTTCAGTAAAAATGCATTAACACTGAGCACGTTTTAGCTATGTAATCCACCTGGCTCAAAGCATTTACATTGAGTCATTTATCAGACGCTCTTATCCAAAGCGACTTGGGACATTCTCCCCTGAGGCAAGTAGGGTGAAGTGCCTTGCCCAAGTGTCATGTTGACACAACCGGGGTTTGAACCGGGAACTCCTGATTACTAGCCTAACTCCCTAACTGACAGTGCCACATTGTAAACATTGTACCAGTAAAATTGGAGATAAGAGGGCTTTAAATGAAGCACATTACAATACCCCCAATCAGAGGGCAGCAGATACGGCTGAGTCTACTTCACCACTGAAGACACAGCATAGTATTGATTATGTCAAGGTTAGAGTCATGAGGATCTATTCATCTGTTCAAACTCACTTGTGTAACATAGATAACAAACTACCTTTGAGAAGGAGGAACTCAGAGTTTAGGGAGTCAGTTAACACAAGTCCCTCTAAATAGATTAAATGGTTCCATGGTTCAACTCCTGGTGGCCTAATGCAATGTGGCCATGATGCTGGTGCCAAGTCTGAGATAGCAGCACAGGTATGCTGGATTGTGTGGATCATTCATTGAAGCCTGTCTGTTTAAGAAGCTGCCCTTCATAAGGGCCAAAACCCAGAAGGCTAATATAAAAGGCTGCTGTTCTTCTGAAGAACAGACATTTTCACTTGTTATCAATTTCACTGATAGGCTATCAATTACATGCACTCCATCCATCTGAGCCCCTTTCATGTATTGGATCGGTAGCCTTTCATTAAAATGCAATAAAAGTCATTGAACTGTATGAATGGCAGCGTGTGTCTGTTTGCCGGCCTAATGAGACAGTTTAATGTCCATTGTTACAACATTAATAATCAGCGGGTCACGTGAACACTTCCATGTTATTATTACTGCACTCAGATTATGGACAGAAGAAAGTGACAAAGGTAGCCGAATGCTTGAAATGTAATCCTGACCTGATCCAATGGTCCAGATCTGTTTCTTACCAGGTGGATCATTCTCCGTTAGATCCCTTCATATCTACCTGCAGCTTCCGTGTGTAACTCACCTGGAGCTGGAAGCCCCAGCCTGACATGACAGGGTTATTATAACTGCCATGCAGATAAATGAGCCAGCTAGGCTGTTAACCAGGCAGCCAGACATTAGTTCATTCACCTACCTGTTGCTCATAACCCGGTTCAAGTTATTTCTCTGCGTGGTTAAAAGATCGACGTTCAGGCAGCTAGGCGATAGGAGTTGAAATGTTCGGTTTTGGTATTAAAAGGAGGTTTGGTCTCACCTGTAGACTTCTGTTAGTCTCTGTCTGCGGTCCTCTGGATCTGATCCTGTGGTTGCTGAGTCTCTGTCATGGTCACTAAAGCTGCAGACCTTTAGGGGGAATTAATACTTCACCATAACAACCACTGCGCCATCAACAGGGAACAGGCGCCCGCTAGAGGCCGACGTTGTGTAGGAAAAACACTGGAGAAGTCTGACATGAACTCAAGGGGATGATGTCTGTCTCTCTGTGTGTCTCTTCCCCTTTCTCTCTCTCTCCCTCTCTCTCTCTCTGTCTCTCTGTCTCTCTCCCTCTCTCTCACCCTCTCCCTCTCTCTCTCCCTCTCTCTCACCCTCTCCCTCTCTCTCTCTCTCCCTCTCTCCCCCTCTCCCTCTCTCTCTCTTTTTCTCTCTCTCTTTCTCTCTCTCTCTCCCTTTCTGTCTCTCAGAAAATGTACCCTCTTGATCAGGGGTGGACAATCCTGGTCCTCAAGGGCCGCTGTCCTGAAGGTTTTAGATGTTTCCCTGGTCCAGCACACCGGATTCTAATGAACAGGTTGTTATCAAGATCTGTGATAATGAGCATTCATTTGAATCAGGTGTGCTGGAGCAGGGAAACATCCAAAACCTTCAGGACAGCAGCCCTTTAGGACTGGAATTAGCCACCCCTGCTCTTGATCATCCTGGGAGAACTCGCTGGCCAATCATCTCCTAATCCCCAGAGACAGGGATCCCTGTGTAATCTGTTGACCTCTAGTGTGACCTTCATCAGTCCACAACACAGACACTCTGCTGAGAGAGGAAGACAAGAAGCTCTTTATATTTCACTTGTCATTGAAGCCACACTGCAGAAGATGGGGGCTGGAACTGAATTGTTTTGGCACATAAAACTGATATATTGTTTATTTAATGCTGATCAAGAGAACCTATCAAAATGTGCATGATTTAATGAAACAAGGGCCAACTGAGATCAATGTATTCAGCAATTGCAATAATGAGATTGTGTCCTGCCCTTTTCCACGTGGATCATCCATGCTGTGTGGTGTTACTCCTTTCATTTGGGTATCCTAACATGTTTTAGGACTTGTGCACGCTGGTGGATAATGTCTTTGATGACCCAGACACAGAATTAGTTCCTAACTCCAAAGCTTTACCAGGAACAAAGAAAGTATGTCGGCTGTCTCAGCAGGGTTAAACCACCTCTGTAGTCCCTCCTGGTATCAGGGTGGAGCTTAAGGACTGAATAGAAACACAGGAAGTCCCCAGATCACCTAAAGCAATGATCTGGTCCACAATCTGGAAGAAGTGGCAGAATGTATTTAAGTCGTTTTTGTTCACTTCGACAATCCTTTCTTAAAAATCATTGAAGAGTAAATGTGACACAATCAACCTGAGAGTTTCAGTCAGTTTATCCAGGAATATTCCCATGGCCCAAATTAACGCAGGGCTTCTGAGTTGACCAAATGAATAATTTTGGTTAGGTTGGAATAAGATTTGTTTCCATCTATTTCCATTTGTTTCAAATACCTGTGCATACCAGGGGTGTCCTGGTGTCCCCCTGGAGGACAAATAAAAGTGTATCTATACCAGGGGTGTGGTTCAGCCAATCACAGCTGAGAATGTTCAGGTAATTAGTGCACAGGTGAGGGTGTGAGTGTTGGGGTAACATTCTCTGATCCTCATGGTTCCTACACTTTAATCTATGATCTGTCTGGATAAGAACAGCATCTACTAGGTAAGGTATGCAACAGCAGCACTCATCACTCAACCTCAGCAGTCTTTTCTGAACCTTCATGTAACTGAGTGCAGGACATTCTCTGTGTGTCGAACGTGACTAAACGCCTTAAGTGGCCTTCACGATTTATAATTTAAAGTATTTGTACTGATTATAGATCCAAATGGGCATTTGCACAGGTTGAGACATGCTGCTGCCCCCCCCTCCCTCAGGTGAACAGGCCTCCTTAGTTTACCAGTGAAAGTTATTCTAATCCAACTTGTTTTCTCAAGGGTTGGGACATTAACACTACATTAAGGTGAACAAAAGCAACATGCAGTCCCGAAACCTCTTCTGTCCCTCTGAATGGAGAGGTGCTCATCCTGATCTGCCCCCCTGAGGGAGGCATTATTTAATGTGCTTCCCGATTACCTGTTTTAAATACGAATAAATGACCTCATTATAATGGCACCACATAGACTGCTGACATATTGGCCGATCCTGGTCAATTTCAGCACTTAAAGACCGTAAATCTAGGCTATCTGCATTGAGACAATGGCTGATATTTATTTGGTATTCATCCCCCCTAAAACTAATGTCTCATTCGTCGACATAAACTGTAAAGCTGAAGTAGGCCCACCTATCATCAAATTAAGGTCTTAATGTCTGTGTTCTTGGATCCTTATAGGCAACTTTGTAGGCTAGTTAGTGATAATATTGTAATGTTTGTTTATTAGCAAACATATGTATATTGCAAACTATAAATTGTGGATTGGATGAAAGCCTTGCCCCAAATTCTTGTGTATTTTTCTTTGAATCCCCCCGTCCCCCACCCAGCTTTACTTCCAATGATCTGGAGAGCATCTCTCCTTGCTTTGGGGCACAATGCAGGTGATTTGATGATTTGAGAAAAGGACAACAAAACTTCAAGTCCTTAAAGTTCAACAAGCTTCAGGGCAAAACATGGAGTTTGGGGTTGTAGGCCCACATGACTTAAAATAAAATGATTATATTTTATTTCCCTACAACACCTATGGTCTAATTTACTTACTTTAATTCTTATTAACTTTTTTAGTTAGAGAAACTTAATTTGTGCAAAATGTGCAATATCGGATTGCCAAATAAGATGCGTAAAGATGTGTGCTGTTTGGAGAGGAGGTCAGTGCTCTGGGTTAAGTGTTGATATTGTCAGTGTTATTTACAGGTTTACTGTTCTTCTCACACCCCTGCCCTCCCCCTCCCTCCCTCCCCCTCCCTCCTCCCCCCTGGGTGATCAGTCATGTTGCCTGCAGATAGGGCCTCCATTCTCTCTGCCATTACGCTGCTGGATTTACATGAAACTGTTAATTGTTTGCTCTTCAAATAGAGCCAGCCTGGAGCCGGCAGTCTGCCTCCCTCCCTCCTCCCTCCCTCCCCCTCCTGTCCAGCCTGGCTTCAAGATCTCCCCCCTGGCTGATCAACATGACAAAGCCCTGGGGGGGGCAGAGGGGCTGAACCCTCTCTCCTACCTGAAGAATCACCAGGACCATCACCTTGACTCCACCCACACTGAGCACCAGAGGTCTGATCAAAGCAGCTTAGAGAGGAGATCTGCAGCCCAGCAGTGGGGATCCAGCCCAGGTCAGGATCCAGTCCAGCACAGAGGATCCAGCCCAGGTCAGGATCCAGCCCAGGTCAGGATCCAGTCCAGCAGTGGGGATCCAGCCCAGGTCAGGATCCAGTCCAGAAGCCTGTCAAACTCCGCTTCACTAAGGTCAGGACGCAGATGGATAAAGTCATGTCTCCAGATGACCCCAGCAAGCCTGTGCGGCCTCCCTTCACCCCCCAGTCTCCTCTCAGAGAGGCCCAGTTCAGGGAGACTGCGGCTCCATCCAGAGCACCAGGGGACCGGGAGAAGAACGGAGTCAGAAAGAAGAACTATCAGCGGTATCCTAAACCACCTTACTCATATCTGGCCATGATTGCAATGGTCATCCAGAACACACCAGAGAAGAAGCTGACGCTATCCGAGGTAACGTGCTTTTTATTTGAGTCAAAGCGAATTAAATATTGTATTTCTGTACTCACCCAGTCACAAAAGTCCGTTTTAAACTAGGCCAGTGTAGAAAAACGGGTCTGGTTAATTTAAATAACTCTCAAATCAGCTAGAATACAATTGATTGGTTAAACTAAAATCGTGAATAAAGTAAACATCCCTTAAACAATTAATTTAAGCAAATTGACAGGTTTAATAGCTATCCTATTTGGTAGATGGCATCCTATTTGACACTGAACAGAACATTTCAGTGACTTCCATTGCTGCTTGGCTTGTTGTGACAAGGATAGCATACAGTGAAGCCCTGATAAGAATCAGCTGGATTTCAGCTGCAGAGGACAGCTGCTTCATATCACTTCGCAGCTTTGCTATTTCCAGTCAGCCCTTAAACTGTATTATTCTAGTAGTTTAGTTGTAAATGTGTACCTTTTTATGGTGTGTGAATTCCTTTGAATTTCCAGTACAGTTTGTAATGAAATGATAGGAGGCAGAAGTTTTGTTTTTGTTTGTTTGTTGTTATATTGCTGACATGAGTACTAATTAGAATGATCTTTCTCCTCTCAGATCCTGAAGGAGATCAGCTTGCTTTTTCCATTTTTTAAAGGGAATTACAAAGGTTGGCGAGATTCAGTGAGACACAACCTGTCCTCCTATGACTGTTTTGTGAAGGTATGTGTGTCTCTACCAGTGTGGATCTTTATTCAGACAAATAAAGTCTGCTGAAAACGAGAAATAAAAATATTATCTCTAGTAGACATGTCGGCAAAGTAAAACCCTACAGTTCTGTCATCTCTTTTGAGTGAAATAATTTGGGTGAGTTTAGGGAAAAATGGGTTTATCCAGTTAGACTGGTCGGAGTATTTGTCTGACTCGTGTCCCTGTCGTGTGTCCCCAGGTGTTGAAGGACCCGGGGAAGCCCCAGGGGAAGGGCAACTTCTGGGCTGTGGAGGTGAGCCGAGTCCCCGTGGAGCTCCTGAAGAGGCAGAACACGGCCGTGTCCCGACAGGACGAGACTGTGTTCGCCCAGGACCTGGCCCCTTACATCCTGCAGGCCACCCCTACAGGCCAGATGAGGAACCCCCCCAAATAGTGGTCCCTGCCCTGCCCCCCCTTCCACGAGACACCCCTCCCTTCCCTGGAGGACCCATATCGACCCCAAACTGGACTCGTCCTTTGCCATCGACTCACTGCTCCACAGTCTGAGGCCCAGCAGTGCACCTGGGGAGCCCAGCAGACCAAGAGACCCCTGGGGGATGGAGCACCCTCGGCCCTCCCCTCCCTTACATCCTACTACTTCTCCTCCACCCGCAGTGCCTCAGCCAGCTCCGCCAGCCCCGCCTCCTCATCCTCCGACTGAGGACTGGCGCGGGGCATCGCAGGGCGGAAACGCCCCCCCGAGGGAGAGACGGGGTCGGACGGCTACGAGGACTGCGCATCCCCCCACACAAGGCCACCAGACGAGGCTCGGCCGCTCCATGGGAACTCCCCACCTCGTACGCCAAGTACACCCCGCCCAACGCTGTGGCTCCTCCCAGCATGCGTTTCACGCGGGGGCGTTGATGCCGTTGGGGAGCTTGCCTTTCTATGGCTACGGAGGAACACCTGTCACACAAGGTCACTTTGTAGGCCACGCCTACTGGCCCATCCTCCCCAGTGGGCGTGTCTCCATCCAGGCTCCACCTCTTATTATGGACCTGGACAGCATGTTGCAGTCGTTTCGCCCAATAAGAGTGTGTTTGACTTGATGGGTGGTCAGGGCCCCCATCAGGCCCCCCGATCAGTATAGTCTGCAGGGGGGCGGGCCTCTCAGCCGCTACCTCAGTACTAACTATCATCCTGCTAATGAAAGGATACTACATGAACTCTATCAGAGCATTACTGAGGCCCACTGAGCAACAGCATTACTGAGGCCCACTGAGCAACAGCATTACTGAGGCCCACTGAGCAACAGCATTACTGAGGCCCACTGAGCAACAGCATTACTGAGGCCCACTGAGCAACAGCATTACTGAGGCCCACTGAGCAACAGCATTACTGAGGGCCCACTGAGCAACATAGTATCAATCACAGGATACAGAAGAGAAAAAAAAGAAGATAAACATCCTGATGTGTGTGGATTTTGTTTCTTTTCTCTTCACCACTGTTCATTGTTTACATGGAAATCCTGACCATTCTACCTCGAACTGCTTTGCAGCCATTACTTCCATGACTGTTTTTTACAAAATCTACCACAATCAAAACCTTGTAGAACTGCCTGTGCTAACTGGGACTTTGCACTACCGTTGTTTGCAACAATTTTAATGTCAACAGAAACAAAATATTTCTCTGAGAACGTAGTTGAACATTTCCTACCTCGGCAACTGAATGTTTTTTTTAAGGGGGATGGGGGGGGGGAGTATTCAATGAAAAAGCTTGAATGGTATTCATGAAGTAGTTCATCAAACTGCACATAGTAAATGGCAAAGTGTAGAAAGAGGTCTGTGGTCTTTGCAGTACATGTTTTTGATAGTCTCTCCTTGTTTGGAGAAGGTGAATAGTGCAGATGTGCATTGGCACTCAGCAGTAGTACATTAAGGGTTCTCCAAAGAGACTAAATGTCGTTTTTTTTGTTTGAAAAGTGTGTGTGTGTGTGTGTACCCAGTGGAGTCTCTACCGTCAGTGAGGTTTTTAGTGTGTTTGTTCAGATGGTATTATCTACAGTAGAGGCTGCTGTATCTTTCTACAGTTCAGAGTGGACCCACCCCTCTTTACACCCCCCCCCCTCCAGAAACATGTCTGCTGTGTAAACAGAACAGACCCTAACACCCCACTGCATCAGCTAATGCAGGAGAGCAGTCAGGCCACCACAAGGACTTAACACACAACACAAGGACTTAACACACACCACAATGATCTAACACAGGACTTGTGGTCCGTAAATGCAGATATTCTATCTTTGATCCCCAGCCTAACTTCCTGCTCACTGACCAGAGCTCCCAGTACCATCGTCTCATTTACATCCACAAGCGTGTCGGCCCCTACCCCCTGCTGACTGCACTATCTCCCCATCAGCTGTCCACAGATCCCTGCCCCCCACCACCCACCACCTCCACTCTGTCTAACCCCCCCCTGCTGTGCCTTATCTCTCCCAGAATGCCTCTGTGACTCTAGGAATTCATATGGGGCAAGGGGAGGGGGGGGGGGGGTGGGGGGGGGGGGGGTTGTACTGGGTCAAATCAGAGATTGCCTGCCAGCATTTCTTGGCTCCTTCATGTAAGCAGATTATGAGAAGATGAGTGTGCTGGCTGTGGATAGAGTGGATAGCTTTTGGTTGACTCAGCAGATTTTTGTGCAGTTGTTGATGTTGTGTGGTGACGTGGCCACTGGGTGGTACTGCAGGATATTCCAAAACACAATGGTATGCAATGTTGTTGTCTGTTAATGTAGTATATATGATAGGAAATGTCCCGTGTGTGTGTGTGTGTGGCTTCATGTTGTACTCTCAAAGTGAACGATGTGAACAGTCTCAATCGCTCCTATGGATGAAAACAATAAAATGACATTGTTTTATTTTTGAAATGTTTTGGCTTATTTTGAATAGTTTTCCCTTTTTTCCAAGTTTTTCCTCTGGTATAACAAACTACAAATGTGTGTATTAGTACAATCTAACTAAACTGAGTAAAGAACTGAGTTTCATTTAACTGGAAAATGATTAAAATCATCAGATTTAGCACCGTTTCTAATGGGACAAAAATGCATGTTGGCATTCAATGTCCAAATGTACTTGAATCTTATTTTTTCTCTCACCGGCATCAAAACAGTTTAGAGTTTAGAAAAGTTCGTAGGAGCTTCCTCCTTATCCTTAGTGACTTCCTGTCTCATCCCTCTCTGAGTAATGTTTTATGTTTCACCCCTGTTGCGTACCCCTCTCATGGTTGTCCCTCTCTCTCTCCCTCTCTTCTCCCCCCTCTCTCTTCTCTCTCTTTCCCTCGCTTACATACTCTCCTGAATACTGCGGTACTCAAACACGCTGCCTCTCTCTGGGAAGATGTCATTCTTGCGTTGACGCTTGGCCTTGGGTTTCCCATAGGTGGCGTCCTCCTCCTTACCGTAGCCCCCCTCCCCCGGGCGTGTACAGACAGAACATGTCCTGACATAGAGAGAGGGGAGGGAGGGAGAGAGGGGGAGGGAGGGAGACAGAGTGAGAGGGAGGGAGAGAGGGGGAGGGAGGGAGAGAGAGAGGGAGAGAGAGAGAGAGAGGGAGGGAGAGAGGGAGAGAGGGAGGGAGGGAGAGAGAGGGAGGGAGAGAGAGACAGAGAGGGAGAGAGAGAGAAGGGTAGATGAGTCCCACTATGTTTTGTTTCCTCATGTAAGGAGAGAGTGTTGGGGAGCCAGGTGGCTGAGTGCTTGGGACATTGGGTTAGTAATCAGAAGGTCCCTGGTTCAAACCCTGGCTGCGTCAACATGACGTTGTGTCCTTGGGCAAGGCACTTCACCCTACTTGCCTCAGGGAGCATGTCCCTGTACCTGTCTCTCTGGATAAGAGCATCTGCTAAATGACTCCATGCACAAACAGCCACATGTACACAGACATGCTAGCTTACCCCTGGCTCCAGAGTCACGGTGGTCTTGGCCCCCAGGTTGAGGATCCTCCCATCGGCTCTGTGGAGCTGGTTCAGCCCTGATGCTCCACACTTCCCCCCTGTGGAGGAGAGAGACAGGGGCGGAGAGGACATGCTTCATCAGGTGAGAGCGCAGGGACAGGTTCTCTCAGCTACCAAGGTTAAAGGTTTTCTAGACAAAGGTTAAAGGTCATAAAGCCACCTTTAAGGCCGTAAGGTCGCGTGGAGCGTCTCTCGGTCAGCACAGACAGAACCACCTGTTCTCTGAACAGAAGCTTCCGGACCACCCCATCTCCACCGCAGTACGCCCCAGCACCCCCAGAACCAGACCGCAGGGAGAACTGCTCCAGAATCACCGGGTACCTGAGGGAGAGCACAGCTCACAACTACTGGAGGGACAGCTGCCTTTAAGGTCTGTTTTATATCTGATTAAAGGGGAGTAGGACATCAGGACAATCACACCTGTCACACATCCTGTCAGTGTGTAAAGCACAGATATCAGGGAGGAGAGAACAAGCGCATCAGCCAATGGGAGAACAGATGTTAAAGCGCATCAGCCAATGGGAGAACAGACGTTTAAGTGCATCAGCCAATGGGAGAACAGATGTTGAAGTGCATCAGCCAATGAGAGCACAGTTGTTGAATACCATCAACCCACCCTCTTCTCCAGAATCTCTGGGTCAGTGATGCGCGTGTTGGTCATGTGACTGTGAACGCCACTCCTCCCCTTCCACCCCGGGCCCGCCCCGGCTCCCCCGGCAACAGTCTCATAGTAACCGCTCTTCTCGCTGCCGAATGATACGTTGTTCATGCAACCCTGATAGAGAGGAGGAAGAACAGAGAGACAACGAGGAATCGAACCCGCAAGCTTCAACGTCAAAAGACGGCAGCAGATGATTGGCTGACTGTTTCCTCTCTGACCTGCGAGGCTGCACACACTTCAAACGCACGGAAGATGACGTCCACCACCCTCTGTGATGTCAGCACGTTCCCCCCCACCACAGCTGCATTCTGGGAAGGCTGCAGGATGGATCCTGTGGGGATGATGACCTTGATAGGATTGAGGCAACCCTGAAAAACAAAAAAACATATTTAAACACCACAGAGGCTTTGCATGTGGGAGATTGAATTGTATTGCACCAAAAAATACAATAATAACAGCGGACAGATATCTCTTATATAGCAAAAAAATAAATAAACATGAACCCTGAATTGATATATATATTTTTTAAGTAAAAAATGTCCCACTGCAGTACCCAACCATGACACCAGGGGTCTAGTCTTTCCCATGTGTCTTTTCAGATCTAGTGTATTTAGTCTCTGGAGCTGATGGAGCGTCTGACCTGGTTGAGGGGGATGTCCTGGCCCACCATACAGCGCAGGCAGTAGATCAGGGCAGAGAAGGTGATGGCTCTGGGTGCGTTACAGTTACACCCCACACCTCAGTCCCAGTACCAGTGAAGTCAAACACAGCACTGCCCTGGAACACAGCATGGAGGATTACTAAGAGACTAATGGCGCTTTTCCACCGCAAATGTAGCTCGGCTCGACTCAATTCAACTCGGTTTGGTAGTAACACGGGTGGTTTTCCACCGCAAATAGTACGGCTCGACTCAGCTCGCTTGGTCCCTAGAGCGAGGTAATACTAAAAAAAGTACCCGCTACCAGGTACCAGGTATCATTAATTTGCGGTGGAAACGCCAAAAATTGCGAGTCGAGTCGAGCTGATACCATGCGGTGGAAAAGCGCCATAAGAGACTTTCAAGCATTTGCACTGAATTCATTATCATATACATTTACTGATGATGCTTTAAACTAAAAGGGTTCTGCTTGTCCACCATGTTGTGGTACATAGGCTCCACCTACCTCTTCCTGGTTGATCTCAACTCGCAGCCTGATTGGTGTTCCATCGTCCATGAAATCTTCTGCTTCCACATCCAGGAAGCCTGTCTGCTGCAGGCGACGAAGAGCGAACTCCTTCAGCATGTCCCTGACAGCCAGCTCTGCGTTACTCTGAAAGAATCCACACACACACACACACACACACACACAGAGCTTTCCATTCAAGTGCACTGTCCAACTCTGTATGAGTTACATATGCTACAATACTGCTCCTGACCAACCTACACACACACACACGCACACCCCCCCCCCCCCCCAGAGTCTCTCCTCACCTGGATGTAGCCCATGTAAGCCTGCACTACAGCCAGTCCATAGTGGTCAATCAACTCCCCCACCAGCTGACTGCCCCTCTGATTGGCTGCCACCTGAGCCCGCAGGTCCGACAAGTTGTCATGGAGATTGCGTGTTCCCGAGCAGTCTGGGTACTGAGCTGGAGCCATGAGGGCCTCGGTGACAGCTGAGGGAGGGGAGGGAGGGAGGGAGGGGGAGAGAGGGAGGGAGGGAGGGAGGGAGAGAGGGAGGGGGAGAGAGGGAGGGAGGGAGGGAGGGGGGGTAGAATGACAGGTCAGTTTGTGCATGAGTGATCTTTTATGGAGGTTTCTCCTCTGAATTCCACCATTGTGCACTGCAGGGTATTTTAAACCAGTCACTAAGGCTTGGTTACACCCCCTCACATCCTGCCAATGAGAACATAACCCCCCTAAAATCAAAACAGAATCCTGAATCCTATCCACAGGATAGGGACACAGCAAGGTGACCCTCATCTGTTCATGACAGTGAACTCACCCTCCTCCTGGAAGGACTCCTCCAGTGACCAGTTTGAAGGAGATGAACACAGCTCCCTCCTGCTGCAGGGTGGTGGAGTGTGGGGGCATGGAG
>CM059332.1:1213336-1306983 GCA_030340685.1 Protosalanx chinensis
GGTCCAGACTTGGCTGATGTATTTGGGTTCATTCTGTGTAAGTTTGACTCTTGTTAGATCCAGAATGTGGCAGTAGACCCCAGACCCTCATGGTTCTTCTGATCTCTCTCCTCCCTGGCTGGTATCTCTGCTCACAGATCTTTACCAGCTTCACCTTCTCACCTCCAGTCTGACCTACTAACTTCCACAACAACCCCCCCCCCCCACCCCCCCACCCCTGCATCCTAATTGTCTTCCTATTCTCTTCCTTCCTCTTCTATTGTGACCCCCCCCCCCGCCTCTCAGTTCCCACTGCCCTCCCCCAGAACCCTGCTCCCTCATCTGACCATTTCCTGCCCTCCTGCTCTCTCCTCCTCCTCTTCCCTCCCTCTACTCCTCCTCCTCCTCCCTCTCCTTCTCCTGCTCTAACCTTCCCCTCCTCTCTCCTCCTCTCTCTCCTCCCCCCCCCCTGCTCTCTCCTCCTCTTCCTCCTCCTTCCCCTAGTCTCTCCTCCTCCTCCTCTCTCCTCCTCACCCCCCATGTCGAAGCCGATTACAGGCCTCTTCTCCGTCTGGCTGTAGGAGGTGATGGCGTAGCCGACCACCCCCCCCGCCGGCCCCGACAGCACAGCCCGCGAGCCGCAGAACTGCTCCATGGGAGTCAGGCCTCCATCTGACTGCATGAAGAGCACATTCACGCCCTGGTTGGGGGTGAGGGGGGGGGGGGGGTGTTAGGGCTGTGTGGCTTTCTATGGATGCACAATATTAATTTGGCATATTTTAATTCAATGTTCAATGTACGTGGCATAAAGACACAATTATTTCGTCCTTCTTTGCCATCGATATGGTTTTACCACACACACACACACACACACACACACACTGACTGATGGAAAGGAAAAAGACAGACAGGAAATGGTTAGTCTCTGACCTTCAGTGCCCCTTTGAACCCAGAGGTGAACCCCTTCAGGTACTGGTGGATCTTGGGGGTGAGGTAGGCGTCCGCACACACGGTGTAGCCGCGTGGCACCGCCCTCACCATGGGCATGACCTCACTGGACAGGGACACCTGGGAAAAGCCCAGCTTGCGTGCCAGCGCGCCCACCGCCCTCTCGTGGGCTGACCACCTGGGGATGTACAGACAGGATGTCAACCACAGCCTTGGGGCTCACGGGGGACAAATGTAACTTCTCTTCCTTTTCCTCTGAGAGATGATGTGTCTCACGGCTGCATGGGGAGAAAGCTGCTGCCAAGCCAGACACAAGAGATTAGGGAAGTATTCAAGGGAAAGAAGGAAGGAAGGAAAGTAGGAAAGAAGGAAGGTAACAGTAAACTGAGCTGTACTTGTGTCTGGGTTATCTTAGATGGCTTCTCTCTGCGCTCTCTGCCATATAAAGACATGTGTGTTCTAACTATCAGGCTACTACGAACTTAAACCAGGTCAGATTCAAACCAGCAGCAGGGGAACTCAAGTGAAGGCAGGCAGAGATGAACCAGCAGGCTGCATCCTGGCTGTTCAAGAGGCCACATACAGTACAGCTCACACTGACACAACACACACACACAACACACACACACAACACACACACACCACACACACACACAACACACAAAACACACAGAACACACACAGAACACACACACTAAAACACACACAAAGCAAGATATCTGACACCACCGGGACCCAGGCACACAGGCACACACAAGCACAACAAGAACCCTGGCCCCTATGTGTGTGTGTGTGTGTGTGTGTGTGTGTGCTTCTCTGCCTGAGTGAGTTTATACATGTATCTGAATGGAGCTCTGGTGTCAGATTGCCTGTTTGCTAGTGTGTTGGTGTCAGGCTGCAGTGTGTTAGTGTGCAGCAGTGTTGGGCTGCAGTGTGTTGGGCTGCAGTGTGTTGGGCTGTAGTGTGTTGGGCTGCAGTGTGTTGGGCTGCAGTGTGTTCGTTTTGGGCTGCAGTGTGTTAGGCTCCAGTGTGTGGGGCTGCAGTGTGTTGGGCTGCAGTGTGTTGGGCTGCAGGGTGTTGGGCTGCAGTGTGTTGGGCTGCAGTGTGTTGGGCTGCAGTGTGTTGGGCTCCAGTGTGTTGGGCTGCAGTGTGTTAGGCTCCAGTGTGTTGGACTGCAGTGTGTTGGGCTGCAGTGTGTTGGGTTGCAGTGTGTTGGGCTGCAGTGTGTTGGGCTGCAGTGTGTTGGGCTGCAGTGTGTTGGGTTGCAGTGTGTTGGGCTGCAGTGGGCTGGGCTGCAGTGTGTTGGGCTGCAGTGTGTTGGGCTGCAGGGTGTTGGGCTGCAGGGTGTTGGGCTGCAGGGTGTTGGGCTGCAGTGTGTTGGGCTGCAGGGTGTTGGGCTGCAGTGTGTTGGGCTGCAGTGTGTTGGGCTGCAGGGTGTTGGGCTGCAGGGTGTTGGGCTGTACTAACGTGTAGGAGTGCAGGAGCAGCACAGCCAGGCTGGTGATGCCATGTGACAGGACGACTCTCAGGTCCCTCTCAACACGCTGCAGGTCAAGCTCCCTCCACACCTCCAGGGAGTCCCCTGTACTGCCTGAATCACACACACACACACAAGCACACACAAGCACACACACACACACACACAAGCACACACACACACACACGCGCGCACACACACACAAGCACACGCACGCGCACGCACACACGCACGCACACGCACACACAACATACACACACAGGCACACACGAACACACGCACACACATACATACACACACACACACAGGAGAGGTTAACACAGGTGTGTCTATAGGCATGCATGGTTTGTGGGCTTTTGAATGAGGCAAATTATTAACCAGTTCTGTTATTCCGCAAGACCATTAACTTTGCTTGCAAAACATCTTTGAGGTCAGTGGAGGAAAATCTATGTCCTGTCCAGGATCTTCACCATGCCACTGCTTGCAGAATCTGTCATGTATACTCACTAGAGTGTAAAGGCCTTAGTGGAGGCAGAAGTGGAACACCTATATCCGTCTAAAACGACCAGAGTATGTCTGACCCTGTGATCATTGACTGTTTTTGTCAAGTTATAACTATATACACCCTATGTTTGTATTTGTTTCTGTCTGTGTCTGTCCGAGAAAATACAGAAATAAAAAATGTAAAAAAAAAAAAAAAAAAAAAGGCCTTAGTGGAATGTATTTGAATAATGTTATGTTTACCTACAGTTAGTTAGGTGTATAATACATAGTGGACTGGGGCCTGTGTCATGTCATGTCATGTCATGTGACTCATACCTGTCACTATACGCTTGGCTTCGTTCCGTGGCAGATCACATCCCTCTTGCTTGAGTATGACCCTCTCATCCACCTCTATGACCTCTTCATACAGCACCTCAGGTACACAGACTTCCTGTGTGCACACAGAGAGATAGGATATCTTACACCATGTAGAAACTTCTGAGGCTCATTATATTTGAGTTTTATGTTATACAAATATATACATTATATATATATACACACTATATTACCAAAAGTCTTTGGTCACCCATCCATCGGATCATTTGGATGGGTGACCAAATACTTTTGGTAGTATAGTGTATATATATATATACAGTATATATATATATATATATATATATATATATATATATATATATACACACTTCATTGATTTGTGTGTGTGTACATCAAAAGTTTATTTACATCACGTTATTTTAGTTTGCATTTAACTGTGCACAAAAATACCAACTTACATTTTTCCCGTTCCATGTTTGCTTAAAGTTAAAAGCATGTTCAAGAGAGGTCACAGCATCATAGCTGCACCAGGAAGGAAGCGGTTGTAAAAAAGATTGATCGTGTCACAACCGTGATATGGATAAGCTGGTGTAGATATCGCTCATGTCTATCAGCGAGGACCTTCTTCACAGAGCACCAACTGAGCTGGCATCTTATCCAAGCTCTGACCCCAATGGCCACTTTACAGGTGGACCCCTCTGAGCACATCAGCATGTTTGGGACAATCTGGTTAGATAGTGTAGTGTCTTGCAAATGGTTACAAGACCTTGGTTGAAAACATGTGTCAGTATGTGTGTGTGTCGGTGTGTGTATGTGTGCGTGTGCACATGTGTCAGTATGTGCATGTGTGTGTGTCGGTGTGTGTATGTGTGTGTGTATGTGTTTGTGTGTGTCGGTGTGTGTGTTTGTGTGTGTGTCAGTGTGTGTGTGTGTGTGCGTGTGCACGTGTGAGAGACAGAGACACTTTGCCCAGGATGGGTCTTCTGACAAAACACACTGTGCTGTATGAATTCAATACTTGATAATGCCTGAAGCCTAGCCTAACAGGCACACCTGTCCATAGTAAAGGAATGTAAAGCTGTATATCAGTGTGTGTGTGTGTGTGAGCATGTGTGTGAGCATGTGTGTGAGCATGTGTGTGAGCATGTGTGTGAGCATGTGTGTGTGTGATATCAGAAAAGTGCAGCTGTGCTAAACAAGACAGGCCTACCAAAGAGCTCGAATCCAGACCAGATGTTTCTAAGACTCTGGTTACAAGACAAACACACGTCTGTGGAAAGGATCCTGATGTTTGAAGTAACACAAACAAATGTGACACTATGGTGCTACATACATATGTTCATATATACATATACTATATGTACATAGTCTTTTGTTATTAAAGTAAAGACAAAATGTACATTTGCACTTAATCGGCTTCATTTGGATTTAAGAACGACCCCTAGGGCACTGTTGGTGGGTGTTATTAAATCATATTTGATATGTTAAGTACAACATATAAGGAAAAAAAGGCCCAACATTTGAGTGAACATTATTTGAGGGTCGTTATCTAAAAGTCGTATATTTTTCATGCAACACATGTGGCTGAGGGGTGAACGACTATTCATTCACCTCAGAGTAAACTAGACCTCTGTCAGGTATAAGAGGGCACACTAACCCTCCTCCTGAGCCTGTCAGCCCTGGGGAGACCTTCAGGAGTCTTTAGTTAGCTGTGTCTCTCCCCAGTCTGGGTCTGTGCTCAGCATCCCACAGACAGGGGGGTGGGGGGGGGGGGGGGGCACCTCGTCTCAACTAGCTCAAACAAAGGGTCTTCACAGCAAGGGGCCTCTTTCATGCTTTTGGGTCCTCCCCTGTAGCTTCAGAACCCCACTCCCACCCCCACCTCCACACACACACACACACACACACACTTGCCATAAACAATCAAAGCGTCAGCACTGACCAAATCAAAGAGCTTTGGCCGGGCCTGGGTGCCGATGTGCAGCAGATCCCGGAAGCCCTTGGTGACCAGGAGGGCGGTCCTCTCCCCCTGCCTCTCCAGCAGCGCATTGGTCGCCACCGTGGTGCCCATCCGTATCCAACCAATCAGAGAGGTGTCTACAGGCTGCTCCCGAGGAAAGGTCCGACCTGTTTCCTGTGAACAGGAGAGAACTCTTTATCAGGCTATTCATACTTAAATTGAGGCAGTCCTCTCACCTGCCTCCCCTCAGCCTCACCTATCCTTACCTGCCTGCCCTCTCAGCCTCCCCTGCCTCCCCTCTCAGCCTCACTTATCCTCCCCTGCCTCCCCTCTCAGCCTCCCCTGCCTCCCCTCTCAGCATCCCCTGCCTCCCCTCTCAGCCTCCCCTGCCTCCCCTCTCAGCCTCCCCTCTCAGCCTCCCCTGCCTCCCCTGCCTCCCCTCTCAGCCTCCCCTGCCTCCCCTCTCAGCCTCCCCTCTCAGCCTCACCTCCTCCAGGACTCGGCGGATGCCTTCAGTGGGAGCGTCCCTGTAGTTCTGGGGATCATGGGACAGCAGCTTCAGGACTCTCTCCTGGCCGTCCGGCAGTCTGGCGAACACGTCTGTGAACGTGCCGCCGCGGTCTATGGCAAAGTCAAACTTCCCCTTGTTTTCTGCCATCCTCCTGAAGAGATGAATGTGACTGAAACTGAGAGAGAGAGAGATAGAGAGAGGAAGGGAGAGAGAAAGAGAGAGAGAGGCACAGAAAGCGAGAGAGAGAAAGAGATGGAAAGAGAAAGAGAGAGAAAGAGAGAGAGAGGCACAGAAAGCGAGAGAGAGACGGAGAGAAAGAGAGAAAGAGAGAGACGGAGAAAGAGAGAGAGCTTTTAAAGAGATTTAGGACTATAGCTGGTGGAGTACATAAGATGCATGCTTGTCCCTTGATTTGTAAAGAGCATCTGATTTACAAGGTACACATGAACAGATTGCTCATTAATGAATAAACTAATTGCATGCATTAATGCATGCTGCAGTGCTGAAATTTGCAGCATTTGCAAGCAAAGCTAGACTATAAAAAATGATTGCACTAGACAAGGCAGTGTTTAAAGCTATCAGATATGATCTCAGATCAATAAGACAGCATGATACTTAATGCCCTGGATCCATACAACAAACTATCTAACCCAGGATTATTCTGTGCATGCTGGGTATGTGGAGAGTTCAACACGTTCATTCTACTGTGAAGGGAGAGGATATCAAACTGGACTAACAGGTAATAAAGTGTCTGCTGACATTCAGGGTCTGTTCATCGCTGATGCGCTCATACATCAAGCATATCCCGTCAAACCCAGTCCTAATGTATTACTGTCTGGAGTTTATCGACACCTGAATCAGATGGTGAACCAGCAGTTTGGTTCATTCCTGAGAACATATTGTACAAAAGCAGGATATTCCACACTGGGTTGATCGTGAACAGATAGCGGTTAACGGTTCAAATGATCGGATGATCTCTTACCGGTACGGTCGGTGCTGCTCTGCTGATCTGCTGATCTCTGATAATCCGCGATTCTACCGTGCGGTAAATCCTCAATCTGTCAACTGGGGAATCTCTCTAAAGTCTCCTCCTTCTTTAACTGGGGAGTCTCACTGGGGAGTCTCTCTGCAGTCTCTCTCTGCAGTCTCTCTGCAGTCTCCTCCCTCTTTAACTCGGCCTCTCAGGTCGTCAGTGTCCGAGCCTTTTACAATTTGTCAAATACTTAGTTTACTCCACCCCTCTGGAATAAGACCAGGGACCGGAGGAGGCAGATCCACTGACGTGGCCAGCCACATCCACCCCACATCCACCCCACATTCACCCCACATTCACACCACATCCACCCCACACCCACACCACATCGACACAACACCCAGGGTCACGGTACACCAGATAGGTGCACATGAGTAATAGATTGAATTGTTTACAACAAAGTCCTTGTTATATTCTGTACTAGTGACTTTACCAGTTCATATGCCGCTCTGATCAGGATATACGTTGTTGTCCTTTGTGTTTTTACGAGCTTTATCCCGTTTCTACCCGACTGGTATAAATGCTTATTTTCTACGGATATTTGATTCGAGATGTTTTATTTAGCACCAGTCACTGTGTAAGGCCATCTAGTGGCTCCTTATGAGCACATTCCCAATGCTGCCAGAATATCTGACCCTATCAGTCAAACACATCTGATGCACCATGTTGTGTTAAGAGTGGGTTTATTGAAACTTTCTAAAGGCACAAAGGCAAATATCTCCTGAGTGTATACTTTCCTCCACTCTTCCACACACACAACACACACACACACACAACACACACAACACACACACACAAACAACAGTTTTCTAGGCTTGGGGACTTGCACAAGGCGTATAGCAGGTCAGTCATAAACGGAACAGTCTAGAAAGCTGCTTATTTAGATAGAGATATCAGTCTGAATTCATCCTGAGCCATCTTGTACAAAGACACAAACTAAACCAAAATACTGTGTAGTTTGTTAATTTTTCCCAACTCATAACCCCCCACCACATCCTGGTCAGCTGATACGCATTCAACACCCTGATTTTATTCAATAGAACCATGTGAGTTGTCTTTCTACACAGACACTAAATGGCACAGCTGCTTATTTAGGCGTCAGAAGGTGTGTTTTATGTCTGTGTTGTTAGCAGACATTACGTTACCTTCAGCACTGGATGGGTTATAATAAGGACACTTATCCCAATGCTACACTAATCAGCATTGAACGATCCTAAGGAATAAAAATACAACAAACAAAAAATAAACAAAGCAAAATACGAAGGAAATAAACACGCTTAGGTAAATATGCAGTGCAGTTATGAATACAAATTTGTCCTGACAGAACCATTTCTTTGGCGTATTAATTTCCCCTTTGATTCCAGTTGTAAGTATTGCTTCAGCTCACTGTCTCTGTCTCCTAAACAGGACTGGCTTTGTCAGTGACAGTTTTGGCACTTGGGGTGACATCTTTGCTTGTTCACGTTACAGCGACAGCCTCCACTTGTGTCTCCCGGCCCCTAGAAGAAGACACGGACATACGGAAGAGAAATAAGACGACATACAGAGGCAAGACCAAGGAAGATATTGGTTTCTAGACTAGAAAAGGTGTTGCGCAGTAGTACATGCTATTAGACTGTGTTTGTGAGTGATGGGGGGAGCATAGGGGGAGCACAGGGGACATGTCTCCCAGTGAGGGAGCACAGGGGACAGGTCTCACCCCTGGACCCCAACGAGGCCCTCTGGTGACCCAGCAGATTTCTGTGTGACAGACGGTGCAGCGCAGCCAATCACAGCCCTCCTTTTTCTGCACAATGATACCGCACTGGGGGCAGTACATGGCCTCTCCAGACCGCACCAGAGTCTGGTGTGGAGGGAGGGAGGGAGAGAGAGAGAGAGAGAGAGAGAGGGAGAGAGAGGGAGGGTGAGAGAGAACGATATGCAGAGAAAATGAGGAAGAGAAAGAGAGATGTGTTGAAAGAAAATACAAACAAAAGAGGAACGTACATTGTAGGCCAGCCACTCTGTTATCAATCTATTCTAGCTGTCAGCTGGTGGTCAGTGTGTCCTAGTGAGGGTCTGGAGTTACCTTGAGCAGATCTCTGGTTCTAGTGAGGGTCTGGAGTTACCTTGAGCAGATCTCTGGTTCTAGTGAGGGTCTGGAGTTACCTTGAGCAGATCTCTGGTTCTAGTGAGGGTCTGGAGTTACCTTGAGCAGATCTCTGGTTCTAGTGAGGGTCTGGAGTTACCTTGAGCAGATCTCTGGTTCTAGTGAGGGTCTGGATCTACCTTGAGCAGATCTCTGGTTCTAGTGAGGGTCTGGAGCAGATCTCTGGTTCTAGTGAGGGTCTGGAGCAGATCTCTGGTTCTAGTGAGGGTCTGGAGCAGATCTCTGGTTCTAGTGAGGGTCTGGAGCAGATCTCTGGTTCTAGTGAGGGTCTGGAGTTACCTTGAGCAGATATCTGGTTCTAGTGAGGGTCTGGAGCTACCTTGAGCAGATCTCTGGTTCTAGTGAGGGTCTGGAGCAGATCTCTGGTTCTAGTGAGGGTCTGGAGCAGATCTCTGGTTCTAGTGAGGGTCTGGAGCAGATCTCTGGTTCTAGTGAGGGTCTGGAGCAGATCTCTGGTTCTAGTGAGGGTCTGGAGCAGATCTCTGGTTCTAGTGAGGGTCTGGAGCTACCTTGAGCAGATCTCTGGTCCTCCTGGCTGCTGAGTCGTTGACAGCACGAGCTGCCAGGTCATCTTGATACTGCCTACAGTCCAGGCCCTCATGGATCGCCTGGCAGAGAGAAGGACAGACATGGACAACGTCTAACCTCTGTGGGGGTAGAAACCCTGAAGTGGGACTTGTTAGTGTGTGTGTGTGGGTGTGTGGGTGGGTGTTTGTGTGTTTGTGTACCTTGCAGAGCAGGCAGTTGTGCTTGTTGCAAACAGGACAGTGGAAGATGTTGACCGTGTCCTCGTACACACACCAGCCAGGGCAGTCAGGGCTGGCACAGTGGTAGCTGCCCTCACAGCGAGACTCTGCCACGGAGAGACCCCGCTGCAGCCAGCGCTCATACTCCTCCTCTGACACCAGCTGGAGCGAGAGAGAGAGAAGCATAGAGAAAGGAGGGGCGAGTGAGGAACTGGAACAGAATATCTGATTACAGGTACTATTAATACTTGTTTATGTTAGCTCCACAGCAAGTTACAATGGTGACATGTGGCAAAGTACGACTTGTTTACTTCAAGCCTGACTGCATGTGAGTGTATCTGTGGAGGAGAGCGGGGAGGAGGTCACTCACAGCCCTGATCTCCCTCTCCTGCAGGGTGGAGTCACAGGCGTACGTGTCGTCCCTGTACGGACATGACACCTCTGGCTCCTCACACAGGAGGATCACTGAGGACAGGCAGTCTCTGTTGGACAACACATACTCTCCGTTAAGCCCTGTGGAAGACAACTGAACACTCTACCTTAAGCCTTGCTTTAACTTGACCAATCTGAATCAGGTGAAATCAGAGTAGATCCAATTGGACCCCATCACTCAGTTTGACTTATATTTACATGAAGTAATTTAGCTTAGCCACTTACAGCAGGAACAGGGATATTCCCCCGAGGCAAGTAGGGTGAATTGCCTTGCCCTAGTACACAATGTCATCTTGGCACGGCCAGGTATTGAACCCATAACCTTCCCATTCCCTCACTGCTCAGTCACTTGACTGCCGCTTGTTTTTAGATCAAATGCAATTCCACACAGCTGCGATTGATACTGATATATTCAGGTCATTTCCACTCTCAGGTTCCAAAAATATGTCCTTTCATTGCTTCAGGGGTGGGGGGGGGGGGGGTGGGTGTTACCTGCAGAAGCAGTGCAGACACTCCCTGAGCAGAACTCCTTGACCAGGCTGCAGCTCCAGGTAGCAGATCCTGCAGTCCACACTGTCAGTATTAGGGATGAGATCCTGGCCATCCAGCAGAACCAGCCGGGCAAAGTTCTCCCTGCGCTCTGCCTCCCTCACC
The DNA here is from genome assembly GCA_030340685.1 of Protosalanx chinensis. NCBI lineage: Eukaryota > Metazoa > Chordata > Actinopteri > Osmeriformes > Salangidae > Protosalanx > Protosalanx chinensis. The sequence continues at coordinate 1,224,045 of CM059332.1, forward strand.
TGGAGGAGGGAGAGAGACACCCGGACACTTCAGCACCAAGACACAAAGGAAGATTGACTCAAATGTTAAGATATGAATTCACTTGATGAACGTGAGTTTGACATTAAAACTACGACCACTCTGATTGTCAGTTAGGGATCCACACACACACACACATATAAACGAACATACATGTTCACAAACATTTTTCTGAGATTAAATTATAGTTATAGATATAATTATATTTTTATTTTTGTTCTTGTGGCCAGTTAATTACAGTTGTGAATACACAGGATACGTTATTTTGTTCACGTAAAAAAAAGGTCAATTCTGCTTTTTGAAGAGTATACATAATGTCAGCTGATTCCATAGTGGTTTTAATGTTGCCACTATTTCACATTGGGAGCTCAGAGATGCATCCAGAACAGGTTCTCTGTCATCTGAGAACACAGGCTGTCACACACCGCATCAGCAAAGACAGGCATGGCCTTGGCACAAACTAGTAGTAGTGTGAACCCATGCAACATCATTTGGTATAGAGTCGTCATACGCATTTACTTCAACAAGGAAAGCAATGATTCACATGTCTGCTTCAAATAATTCATGAGAGTCGTAACAAAAGCAGGTGACTGGTTTGCCTGTGATGTCCAGCTACAGAACTTTCTATGTTACAACAGCATTTGGGTGTGTTTGACTGCTATTAACAAACAGGTTAATCCAGTAGGCTGTGTGTGTGTGTGTGTGTTAGTAGTCCTGGTCCAGGTTTAGCAGTAGTGAGCTGTTTAGAGCAGCAGCCTCCCTCAGCTCCTCTCTTCTCCCTTTCTCCTTCAAAAAACAAAGAGACAAAAGAGAAGAGAGTCAGCCTCAGAGTCATCCTCAGAGTCAGCCTCAGAGTCAGCCTCAGAGTCAGCCTCAGAGTCATCCTCAGAGTCATCCTCAGAGTCAGCCTCAGAGTCAGCCTCAGAGTCATCCTCAGAGTCAGCCTCAGAGTCATCCTCAGAGTCAGCCTCAGAGTCAGCCTCAGAGTCATCCTCAGAGTAAGCCTCAGAGTCATCCTCAGAGTCAGCCTCAGAGTCAGCCTCAGAGTCAGCCTCAGAGTCAGCCTCAGAGAGTCAGCCTCAGAGTCAGCCTCAGAGTCATCTTCAGAGTCAGCCTCAGAGTCAGCCTCAGAGAGTCAGCCTCAGAGTCATCCTCAGAGTCAGCCTCAGAGTCATCCTCAGAGTCAGCCTCAGAGTCATCCTCAGAGTCAGCCTCAGAGTCAGCCTCAGAGTCAGCCTCAGAGTCATCCTCAGAGTCAGCCTCAGAGTCAGCCTCAGAGTCAGCCTCAGCCTCAGACAGCCTTAGAGAGCCTCAGCCTCAGTCAGCCTCAGAGAGTCAGCCTCAGAGTCAGCCTCAGCCTCAGACAGCCTTAGAGAGCCTCAGCCTCAGTGTCAGCCTCAGAGAGTCAGCCTCAGAGAGCCTCAGCCTCAGTCAGCCTAAGAGAGTCAGCCTCAGAGAGCCTCAGCCTCAGTGTCAGCCTCAGAGAGTCAGCCTCAGAGAGTCAGCCTCCGAAAGCCTCAGCCTCAGAGTCAGCCTCAGAGAGTCAGCCTCAGGGAGTCTGCCTCAGAGTCAGCCTCTGCCTCAGAGAGCCTCAGCCCTTAGACAGCCTTAGAGAGCCTCAGCCTCAGAGTCAGCCTCAGAGAGCCTCAGCCTCAGTCAGCCTCAGAGAGTCAGCCTCAGAGTCAGCCTCAGCCTCCTCCTTCAGCCCTCTCAGGCCTCCATCAGCTCCCACAGGAGGCTGCACTGATGCTAATCCTACTAGCCTATAGCACGGACCTGCAGTAATGCCTGTTTTACCCACTCCAATCATCTTCAAAGGCATCTGAATGAAAGCGCTGGTGAAGACAGTTAGTCTATGATACTAAGCTTTTTACAAAGGAGGCTCTGCGTGTTCACCAGTGTTCACCTAGGAGATAGGTTCACCTGTTCTGTGAATCAGTGTGTGTGTGTGTGTGTGGTTCCTACCAGCTGGTACTGATGGACAGCCTCTTTCTCCTGCTGAATGCGGAGCAGCTCCAGTGGATCTGGTTTGTAGCTTCCAGGAACCATGTAGCTCGCTGGCCTCTCACTGCTGCAGATCTCACAGCCTGGTCTGGTGGGCTTGTTAATGTATGTGCAGGATGGACAGGCCCAGCCCTGACACACACACACACACACACACAAATAGCTAAAACCATCCTCTGAAAGAACTTCTAAAATCACAACTGTAGCTCCAAGTCACTTCAGACAGTGAAACGAATCCTGATTCAGATTCAGATTCTTACATGGGAGCATCTGAATCCCAGGTTCATCCCTACCTGAGAGCTGGATCTGTTTGGGCTCAGTGCTTGGTTCAGTTGAGGCATCTCCAGGTGGATCAGATCTCTAAGCTCACCTACGTTCTGTTTCTCTGTCCCACCTGCTGCCTTAGTGCCTAGGAGGTAGGTTACACATCAAGTTCACACATACATTTTCTATTTTATCTTTTTTATTCTCAATAATATCTAAACAAATTAGAACAATTTGTTGGTCCCCATATGGTGACTTGCCAGTGTTGTTTGTTGTATCTCTTGCTTTATGTTCACAATCGTTGTGTTATGCATTTATAGTTCTTCCCTTGGCACTTATTGGTTCTCAGGATGTATGATTAATAATCCCAAAAAAAACACTGTGTTCGGGGTCTATCACTTTGGTATGCTCAATGACTGATGCTCTTTGTAAAAGCTCTCTCTTGTAAGTCGCTTTGGATAAAAGCGTCTGCTAAATGAATAAATGTAAATGTAAAATGTAAATGTAATTTGTGGTGAATATTTATTCCAGTAACATTCTGTAGGCTGTGTGTGTTGGTGTCACACCTGTGCTGTTATCATACAGCTGGGGTGGCATGGTGCTGTAGGTCCTCCAGTCCTGCGGGGGGCCACCAGCACTACCGCTGCTCCTCAGGGAGGAAGGGGGAGGCTGTGAGCAGGAGTGGGGAGGGTGGGGAGGCGGGGCGAGGAGAAGGGCGCTCTCCTGGTCCTGCTGGAGCAGATGGCGGGTCAGGCGGGAGTGGCGAGCGGTCAGCAGGTACAGGAAGGCCGTGTCCCCGTCTCGCCGCACGCTGTAAGAGGCCAGCGAGCGCTGGTCCGTGCACAGACACTGACTGATGACCCAGCGCTGCACCCGCGGGTGGAAACCATAGTCCAGGAACACCTGGGGACAGGCCGACACACAGCAGACATGATGTGTACAGAAAGATTCACAGCAAAAGGAGGAAACACAGCAGAGAAGTGGGACACAGACAGACTGACCTGCTGCTTCAGTGATGCGATGGTGGTGTGGGGGAAGACTTTCACTGTGACACAACAGGACGACGAGGAATCTTCGACCACCACAGCCAAGCTAAGAGGAAGACAGGATTCACAGTTTAAGCCTACCTGTGCTATACTTCAGGAGTCAGGTAGCTGAGTTAGGGTGTTAGGCTAGTAATCTGAACACCAGCTGTGCCAACATGATGTTGTGTCCTTGGGCAAGGCACTTCACCCTGCTTGCCTCAGTGGAGAATGTCCCTGTACTTACTGTAAATCGCTCTGGATAAGAGGGTCTGATACATTTAAATACTTGGATGCGTTTTCTTTATTTCCTCCATCCATCCCTGGTGCTGCATGGTGCTCCTACCTAATCTCTGTCTCCTCACAGCTCCTCACAGAGGGCTGGATCCTGAGAGCTGCCTGCTGTCTGGCCAGGGACACTGCCAGCTGGGAGGCCCTCTGCATGTCACCGTCCTCTATGGCCTTGGTGAGCTCTGCACACATCTCCTCTATGGACCGAGAGGATAGAGAGAGAAGGGGAGAGAGACACAGAGATCAGAGGGGAGAGAGATGGAGGTCAGAGGGGAGAGAGACAAAGAGAGAGATCAGAGGGGAGAGAGAGATAAGAACTGTGTGTCTGCCTCTTGGGTCACTGACTTGCACTTCCTAACCCATGGAGGCATGTTGATTCCAAATAGTAAGATACTGACAACAGTCCTTAAGGAGCACCATTCATGCTAGATGCAACTGGATAAACCTAGCTCTCCCAACGGCAGGTAAGTTACCCTGGAGTGAGTTCCGTACCTGTGTGAGGTAAAGGTGCAGTGTTGTGTGGTTGGGATGCTTCCAGGGGCAGCTGGCTGTCTCCAGGGGCCTGGTCCTCTGCCACTGTGAGCAGGGAGATTCACATGTGAGCACTGACAAGCAGCCGAACACACACACACACCACACACACACACACACCCACACTCACGCCCACACCCACGCCCACGCCCACACCCACACACACACACACACACACCCACCCACACACACACACAGGTTCAGATCTACACAAGAGGTGGGGTGAGATGGACTGACCCCTGTGCGCCTCTCGCAGCGATGACATCATCACCGTGGCCCACTCCTGGGCTTCCTGTTCACAGCGGAAGTTGAAGCTGATGCGGTCGTGAGGGGGCGTGGCAAAACTCAGCTCGTGACACTTTGGAGTCTTGACCTCATAGTTCACCGACCTCAGGTCAAACTCTGCTATGGTCTAATACAGAGGGAGGGAATACACTTGATATATATATATATATATATATATATATATATATATATATCCATTAAAAAACACAAAATAAACAATGTGACTTATTTGATTTCGGAGTTTTTTTTCTTTGAAAGCTGTTTGGTTCCTGACCCCACCTGACCCCACCTGGTCCACACTTACCACACTGCGAGCTGCTCCGTCCCGCAGCGCCAGGCGGAACTCCCCCACCTTCCCCGGGTCCATGCTGAGCTGGAGCCGCACTGCCTCACCCCCTGACTCACCCCCTGACTCACCCCATGACTCACCCCATGACTCACCCCCTGACTCCCCCCCTGCTCCGGGGAGACAGAGAGGCCGAATACCAGAGTGGCAAACTGAGACCCTCACCGACATTAAGACTGTATGACAGCTCGACTGCGAAGCCCCATAACCTGAGGACGGGTCCGGGGGAAGGGAGCGAGGGTCCGGGGGAGGAAGGGTGTGAGTCCACCCGCCTGAACTCAGCGACATTCATCCGGTTCAGTCTGAACTTCTGCCTGTAGTCTTCGTTATAAGAGTTATTACGGAATTGTAGGTTTCATTGTAGCCAGACTCGGTGAACAACACAACAACACTGCCGAACAGGAAGCCAGTAGTCCGGACACACTTTGCTGTCAACTCGCTCCTTCGAGATCAGCTACTCTGTGGAAGTATGGCGCCCTCGCCTGGTGGAAACATGTCCTACAAGTATCCAGTATTTTGATTTAATTATCAAAAATGTACAATGTACAAATGTCATATGACATCTAAAGAAAACCATCCTAGTAAAAAAATTAAATAGGTAATTAGTACAATTATTTAACATATTAACATTTTCAACATTAACGGGGTTGGAACAAATATTTATTCCTTCGTATGCACCAATTATTGACCAATTATAGCTTAATATTTTTGACGGACATGTTAGACATCCAATGGATGCGCGATACACATTTGTAGGTGTGGCTTGTGGCGATGACAGCCAATGGATGCGCGACACTCATTTGTAGGCGTGGCTTGTGGCAATGATCGACAGGTCACTGTTACAGGGGTCACGTGACGCTGGAGATTCCGTTGTTGATGTTAAATCTTCCGGAGGGAAAAGCTCGATGTTTTGGTCTTAATATTCTTCTTCATTTTTAACATTTTACATAGTACAACAATAACTTTAATATTACATTAATTTAATCTTGGATCGTTGTATAATTCGGTCGAGTCGCTTCACTATAAGTGACTTTATCTCAGTTTAGTTAGATAGTGAAGGGATGCCGCTGCGGTCTGAATCCGACAGATTCACAACATCTCTGGATTTAATGTCGCTTTTAATTGGAAAAAGCAGTTTTTGTATACAAATATTCTATAATTTAAGAAATCAATCTCGACCGAGTGTATTTTGAAAAGTGTTTAATTTCAAAGTGATTTCAACTGATCAGAGCAAGCTAGCAGTAAGCTAACGGTAACCAGGAAGCTGATTATATTCAAACTAAAAACATTTATTCTAAAACGGTCAAACTTGGAATAGTTCAAACCTAAAGATCTCAGAAGATTAAACCAACGTGAACAAAGGTAAGAAAATACTTTCATAATGTTGAGATAAAAGATAGAACCCGGAAGCCAGTTAGGTTGGTAGGTTTTATTGTTGTGGGGGATGAAGATGATGAAGAGGCTGAAACACTGAGCAGCTGTCTGCAAGGACGATCTGCATGTGGAGATCTGGATTCAAACCTACTGAATATGGGGCAATGTTGCTGTCATTATAAATAACCTACCAAACAGTGTTTTGATGGCACCAGGTTACATTTATATAATTCATTGCAGGTAATTCAACTCTCCAGTGAAATCCTATCAGTAGCTGTTGATACACACTGCCCTGCCTGGACTGACTCTGCTGCCTTCAGCTGACTCTGCTGCCTTAACATGACTCTGCTGCCTTCAGCTGACTCTGCTGCCTTAACATGACTCTGCTGCCTTAACATGACTCTGCTGCCTTCACATGACTCTGCTGCCTTCAGCTGACTCTGCTGTCTTAACATGACTCTGCTGCCTTAACATGACTCTGCTGCCTTCAGCTGACTCTGCTGCCTTAACATGACTCTGCTGCCTTCACATGACTCTGCTGCCTTCAGCTGACTCTGCTGCCTTAACATGACTCTGCTGCCTTCATATGACTCTGCTGCCTTAACATGACTCTGCTGCCTTAACATGACTCTGCTGCCTTCATATGACTCTGCTGCCTTAACATGACTCTGCTGCCTTAACATGACTCTGCTGCCTTCACATGACTCTGCTGCCTTCAGCTGACTCTGCTGTCTTAACATGACTCTGCTGCCTTAACATGACTCTGCTGCCTTCAGCTGACTCTGCTGCCTTAACATGACTCTGCTGCCTTCACATGACTCTGCTGCCTTCAGCTGACTCTGCTGCCTTAACATGACTCTGCTGCCTTCATATGACTCTGCTGCCTTAACATGACTCTGCTGCCTTAACATGACTCTGCTGCCTTCATATGACTCTGCTGCCTTAACATGACTCTGCTGCCTTAACATGACTCTGCTGCCTTCACATGACTCTGCTGCCTTCAGCTGACTCTGCTGTCTTAACATGACTCTGCTGCCTTAACATGACTCTGCTGCCTTCAGCTGACTCTGCTGCCTTAACATGACTCTGCTGCCTTCAGCTGACTCTGCTGCCTTCAGCTGACTCTGCTGCCTTTAGCTGACTCTGCTGCCTTCAGCTGACTGCTGCCGTCAGCTGACTCTCCTGCCTTCAGCTGACTCTGCTGCCTTCATATGACTCTGCTGCCTTCATATGACTCTGCTGCCTTAACATGACTCTGCTGCCTTTAGCTGACTCTGCTGCCTTCAGCTGACTCTGCTGCCTTCAGCTGACTCTGCTACCTTCATATGACTCTGCTGCCTTCAGCTGACTCTGCTGCCTTCAGCTGACTGCTTCTTTCTCACCAGGCAGCCATGAAGCTTCTGGAGAACGCCAGTTTTGAAGCCATGAGCTCCCATCTCTGTGTAGAAACAGGAGAGTCTCACATCATTGGCAGGTAAATGTCATAACGCCACACTGTGCTCACATAGGCACACTATGGGACTGTGCTACATTGCATGAGGTAGTTGCTGTACTCTATGCAGGAAGTTGCATAATGTAGTGTTATTAGTTGTTTAAAAACATCTGTTGACCTTTAACTTGCAGAATTGTAGTGTTACAAACACAATGTTTTTCTGGACGGTGTTTTGTTATTTTACCAGATGATCATCTGCACACACACACACACACACACACACACACACACACACACACACACACACACACATCCCAACACCATCACACCCAGCCTCTGCCTCTTATTCTGGTCTGTGCATGCACAGCATGCCTCGTCCCTGAGGGGTGTGAGGGGTGGGGGTGGGGTTAAGAGGCTCTATTTTAAAAAGCAGGGTTTACACTAGGAGGGCCAGTATGTGTGAGAGGGAGGGGGGGGAGCACCAGTATGTGGAGAGATCACACTGGAACCTATTATACCACGTTTGAGTCATCCGTATTGGTGGATTTTCAACTGTTAAGACCCTGAAAGCTGTTTTTTGGCTCAGTATCTGATGTCCAGTAGATTTAGTTATTTATTCACAAACTTAAATGCCCACAAGTCCCATATTGCTGAGCAATCAGAAACGGTTTTGTGACTTAATCTCTCTCTTTAAATCTGGTATGTAGATTGAGTTTATTTTCTGTTATGCAACATGCAAGTGGTGTGTTAGACCTAGTTCCAGTGAGTGCTTGGGTTTCAGAAGGGCTGTTGCTTACAGGTGGGAAGGGGAGGGGAAGATGGGCTGTGACCCTATCCTGACCGGGACCTAGACTGACACAGGACATAGAATCCTCTAGAAGACCTTTGTGGCTATTTGGAGACTGTAAAGGAGAGTTGTGTTATTGGATACTCACTCACACACACACACATACACACACACACACACACACACCCCCCAGCTGACTGCTGTTTGAGCTCCCAGCTGACTGCTGTTTATCCTGCTTACAGGATTAGTACAGATCATGATAGCAGCTGTATCCAACCCACCTTCAACACAGTGTGACCCCCCCCCCCCCCCCCCCCCCCCCCCCCTCAACCAAGACTGCTACATTCCATTTCAAATGGTTGCCTTAAGCAATCAGAATAAGAAAACAGATACTACTGTACTGTACCCTAATACCAAACCAAAGCCCAACTTTCATACATGGCTCATATTTATATGTAACCTAGTAGTGTGTATCCACACCCACCTCCCAGTGTACAGCCAGTGTAGCAGCCGTATGCTGTATCTGTTACATTGGTTTTCCAGAGTTTATTCAGTCTAAACCGGGCCAAGACATGTCCTCTCCCTGACTGCCCTTTGCTCCTCCCTGTAACTGGTCAGCCCACACTGTGTGGAGGGGTGGGGGGGTTTACACAACCCACTGATCTTGCGTAACCTTCCAGAGGGCTGGGTGGGAAAACTCTCTGGAACATAAACACAACAAAGTCTGTCTGCCTCCCCTCTCTACCTTCCCCCTCTCCCCCCCCTCTCCCCTCTCTCTCTCCCTCCCCTGCCCTCTCTCCTTCCATGATGCCCTCCCTGTCACTGTGGTATTTGCCATGCCCTTCCTAAAAGAACACAGTGAAACTACAGCACTGACATGGGGCACACCCACAGAACACAGAGTTCTGGAGTTGTCAGATCAACGTTGTTGACATTTACTTTTTAGTCATTCAGCACATGCTCTTATCCAGGGTTACTTACAGCAAGTACAAGGACATTAGGCAAGTAGGGTGAAGTGCCTTGCCCAAGGACACAACGTCATGCTGACACAGCCAGGGATTGAACCGGGTACCTACTGATCACTAGCCCAGCTGCCTAACCAACATGACTCTCACCAAACACAAGTCGTTCTCTTCACCGATCGGCCAGCTGCTAAGCATTCAAAAAGATATCCCCATTAGCATTGCCATGTCCTCAAAACTTCTTCTTCTTCTGCAGGATTGAGAGCTACTCATGTAAGATGGCCGGGGATGACAAGCATATGTTCAAGCAGTTCTGCCAGGAGGGAGAGCCTCACGTTCTAGAGGCCCTCTCCCCTCCTCAGTCCAGCGCCACCAGCCCCCCCCAGTGAGTACACACCTCCTGCAGGCCACACAACATTCCACACCACAGAATGGTCATTCCATTAGATCCTCTGTATAACTAATATCCAGATGAACACTATTAAGAAAGAATTGCTCCCACATTTTCAGCAGTGTGCACGCAACATACACACACACACACACACAGCTGACAAAAAACATGACACAAGGGCAGTGTTCTGTCTGTGGTGGAACCGAATGTAAAGAATGTGTGTGTGTGTGTGTGTTCCACAGGCTGGGGAAGAGCAGCGAGGACGGGGAGAACCCGCTGAGTGACAAGTGCTGCAGGAAGACCCTGTTCTACCTCATCACCACGCTCAACGAGTCCTTCAGGCCGGACTACGACTTCAGCGCTGCCAAGGCCCACGAGTTCAGCCGCGAGCCCAGCCTCAACTGGGTCCGTTTGACCTTTCACTCACACACACTTAAACTAAGACTTACACACCTCAAAGTTGTTCAGCATATCTAGTTTGCTGGCCAGTTGCTGCCTGTTAGTCCAGACAGAAGGCAGGTGTCGCATCACTCCTCATGTTCTGTCTGTGCAGGTGGCCAATGCTGTGAACAGCAGCCTGTTCTCTGCTGTCGGGGAGCACTTTAACGTCCTGGGGCCTGAGCTGTGGGACGCCATCGATCAGGAGATCCAGCTGCAGAGCTGTGACATCTACAGGTAGGGTTAGTGTGTGTGTGTGTGTGTGTGTGTGTGAGAGAGAGAACACTTCCTACATGTTGCTGCAGTATTCCTGACTGTCCCTAAGTTGGCCTTCATCCCTGTGCATAGCTACAACCCAGACCTGGACAGTGATCCCTTTGGAGAGGAGGGCAGCCTCTGGTCCTTTAACTACTTCTTCTACAACAAGAAGCTCAAGAGGATCGTGTTCTTCACCTGCCGATCTGTCAGGTCAGCACTCTCTCTCCTGACCTCTCTTGACCTCTGTCAGGTCAGCACTCTCTCTCCTGACCTCTCTTGACCTCTGTCAGGTCAGCACTCTCTCTCCTGACCTCTCTTGACCTCTGTCAGGTCAGCACTCTCTCTCCTGACCTCTCTTGACCTCTGTCAGGTCAGCACTCTCTCTCCTGACCTCTCTTGACCTCTGTCAGGTCAGCACTCTCTCTCCTGACCTCTCTTGACCTCTGTCAGGTCAGCACTCTCTCCTGACCTCTCTTGACCTCTGTCAGGTCAGCATTCTCTCTCCTGACCTCTCTTGACCTCTGTCAGGTCAGCACTCTCTCCTGACCTCTCTTGACCTCTGTCAGGTCAGCACTCTCTCTCCTGACCTCTCTTGACCTCTGTCAGGTCAGCACTCTCACCTGTCTCTTCTGACAGATCTCATGCCAGTGAAAAAATGTCTGATTTTCCTTCTTTTTTTTGGTCTTTGACCCCAGTGACCTGAGTGGATGGGGTCGCGGTTGCCTTGACAACGAGCTGGACATGGAGTTGGATGATGAGGAGGAGATGGATGGATTCACTGAGGACAGGTGCACTGCTAACAACCGCTCTAGCTTGTCTTACATTCCTAAACCCTCGGTGCATTTTCACATGAGGTGATTTTTGCTGTTGAGGCCAAATTGAAGTAATTGGAATGTTTTTCTCTGTGTTTAGGTTCCCCAGACCCCTGTGTGTCTAGAACACACTTCCTGAACCACCGTACCTGTCGCCATCTCTCTCTCTCTCATCTGTTCCTCGCTCTGTTTTTGTGTTCCTGTGGTGTTCTCCTCCGCTGTGCTAGTCTGGCAGCTAGCAGACTGCAGGAGGCCCAGCTGTCATCTGGGCTGGATCACAGTGTACCATGACGAACATTCTAGAATGCCCACTGTGCCCCTCTTAATGAGATCCTGTCAGCTGAAGCCCTTATCCTCCATACTGTCAAAACTGACCACGCCCCCTGGGGTTTGAGACTCCTCCCACACAACACACCTGTTTTCCAAAACGATCAAACAAGGAAGCACTCATCTCCTCGCAGGAAATGATGTCATAAATTTGTGGAGGCAAACTTCACAACACCAGCATCAGTGAACTAAAATGGAAGGAAGGGCGACTTATGTCTCTACTTTTCAAGCCTATATCCTTACATACGATATAGACTGCCTCAGACTGGTGGGACTGACAGACTGCACAGCTCAATAAGAGGTCTGGATTTCTGCTTCCAATGTGTTTTTTTTTTGTGGCTTTTATTTGTCATTAGCAAAGTGACTTGATGATTTTACAGCACAGTGTAAATACAATTCTGCTTTTGTAACATGTATGGTTTGAATGTTGTTACCTGACAGTATCTACTGAAGTGCTGATGTGGGACAACACTGCCAACTAAAGTCATATGGGGAATTGCTTTTCCAGCTTCTTAGACAACATATCCCTTCTAGAGCCACGGGTGTTGAGTGCAGAGTTCTCATTACGCAACACGTCATTTCAGTAGCTCATTTTTAGTTCATGTCATCTTTTGGAATAACTGAGCCCCTCATTGCTTTATTAAAACATTGTTTTTGTTCATTAATATATATTTTTATGTGTACTTCCCCCCCCCCACTTTGATTTAAGTGTGTGAATGTACATGTGAATGTCCCAATGTTAGTCTACCTGTTTCCCAGTTTTTGTAGAAAGAGCTGTTTTATATTTCCCCTGCATACATGTTAGTCTCCTGGGATTGGCCGCTTTCCTGTTTTTATTACCAAGTGTATCATTTAGTATATTGTGTCAATAAAGTTGTGTTTGAACCAAATGGTGTCATTGGTTTAAAGGATGGGACCATTAAAGACACACTTCCAGTACTGAAGATTTAAAAAATCCTTTATCAAAGAAAACCAACTAGCCCTGCATACATCCACTGCTAAGATGGAACATGAGATATTTCTATTCAACATTTTCATACTTTACATGTATTCATTTAGCAGACGCTTTTATCCAAAGCAACTTACAGTAAGTACAGGGACATTCTCCCTGAGGCAAGTAGGGTGAAGTGCCTTGCCCAAGGACACAACATCATATAGCCACAGCTGGGGCTCGATCTCACAACCTTCCGATCATGAGGCCAACGCCTTAACCATTGAGCCATCTGACCCCCCCTACTTGACACACAGTAGCTACGTTCAGTGATATGCTTGGTTAAGGTTGTTAGGTGCTTAATTCATATGCTTGGTTAAGGTTGTTAGGTGCTTAATTCATATGCTTGGTTAAGGTTGTTTGGTGCTTAATTCATATGCTTGGTTAAGGTTGTTAGGTGCTTAATTCATATGCTTGGTTAAGGTTGTTAGGTGCTCAATTATTATGTTGATTTGGCACAAATTACACACTATCCATTAAAATAATGGATTCTACAAACCCCAGTTAAAATACATATATATAGAAAATACTGACAATGGACTCAACAAACCCCAGTTAAAATACATATATATAGAAAATACTGACAAATTTGGCAGCTATTTAGTGAGTAATTAAATACATTTGCAAGGCACTTTGACGTTATTTGCATTGTTTATATACAGTATATTTATGTTCTAAAATTGTCTACAATCTAAAATATCACACTTGTATCAATCCTCCACTAGAGGGCAGCATCCGGTAGCATTTCTGTGTCATCCTAGGCATGTAGACAGTGGTTGAATCCCAGGTACTGTTCTTGTCCACTTGGTCAGTATTTGTCATCATGGAAGAGATATAAAAAATAAAAACGTTTGAAACTGTGATGAGCTGATTATGATTTCTGCATGTGTTGAAATTACTATTGTTTTTAAGAGTTTGCATAATGAGCAATTAAAAAATTTCAGTTTAGGAAGTTGACTAACAGACACAATCCCCCAAGTTGGTTATAATATTCAGAACAATTGTGTTCCATTTATTTAGTTCATTGTTAAACGACACAAATGTAGAATTATGCCAAACTAGTAGATAATGTTTTTTGGGGGGAATTTCCACCTTTTTTGAGCATGTTGACGTTTTTGGTACAAAGTTTATATGGTTACACCACTTTGGCATTTTTACCATTATACCCTGAATATTCTCTCAAAATTTATCAAATCCAGATATTTTAGACAAGGTCTTCAAAAAGAGAATCTATTCAAGTAATTTGTGAATTTAGTTTCATTGACCCATTTGTCACTGACCCCTTTGATCTAAACAAAGATGTAAAAATGTTCTGACAGAACAAACAGAACCACAGAGTGAACAGTCTACACTGACCAGGGGATGTGACCTTGATCTTAGTGCTCTTGAAGGTCTCTCGTCCTCTCTCTTGTCCTGTAGAATGGCCCGGCTCTGAAACACAACATGCAGACAGTGAAATCCTAAAACAGTGTCTTAGGCTGTTTTTTTACATATGTTGGTGCGCACCGTGTTTGGACCGCACCAAAATACATTGTGTCATTTTTCAGTTAGTGCGGTCCGTGTTCACATGTTTGTATTTGGTTCGGCCCGAGGTCGAGCAGCGTTCGTTGACTGGTGATCACAGTCACACCACAGATGGGTCGCTCCAGAGTTTGCGAGAGCCGCTATGAGACCACCTGTTTAGAGCGCACCAGAGAGCACCAGAGAGCACCAGAGAGCGCACCAGAGATCACCAGAGAGCACCAGAGAGCGGCTGTTGTGTTCACACTGACCCAAACGAACCGTACTCGGAGCGACACGTCATTTGGGCCGACCTAAACAGTGTATGTGTGAAAGCACCCTTAGTGACTCCCAACAATGATTCACTTCCTGTAAACAAATTCAATGTTCACTCACCGTCAAACTTGATGATTCTTTCACAGCTTTGGAAACGCTTCAGTTTCCTGATTCCCCGCCCATCGTCCAGGTCCTTGACAAAGGTAAAGTCCCGATGCAAGCTGCTGGATCTGCGAAGTTTCCGAGGCCTCCTCTCCTCACCTTTCACTTTCCTGGTTTCTTCCCCTGTGTCTATGTCAGGTAGGGGATCCCAACTCTTCAGAGCCACAGGAGGCTCCTCGTCCTTCAGATCCTCTCCCACACGGTTCCTCTGGGGCTCTCCTGGCCCTGGCAGGATCGCCTTCCTCTGGGTACCTGATCTGTCTTGGCATCTGTTCACCACAACAATCTGCCACCAGACAAACGCTGATATGATTTCCCAGTGGAACTTGGATCCATGCTGAAGTTTCACCCAAGCGAGAAGCCAGACAGAGATCTTGACCTTGTCAACCTCCATGACCATGTTTAGAAACAGAATGATCTCCAGACTCTCTTCAGGGAGCTCAGGTCTGGTCACACCAAAGCCACATCCTCTGACCTTCTGCACCTCTGGGGTCACAAGAACAAATATACATGGATTTAGAATGTTGGCGATTTTTGGTGCATAAATGGTTTGTGGTATAATACAACTGACCCCACCTTCACTAATTTGGTATGAAAAAAGTTATATAGAAATTGATTTCAAGAACTAAAGAACAAAAAATAACTCAAATAGAGTTGCTTACCAGTTCCTCTGTTCCTCTCAGTGGAGACCAAACTCAGTGGAAGCTGTTGAGGTAACTCGTCTTCCACAGATTCTGGTAACTCTGACACACGTGTCACATTTTCTTCCTGATATCTATGTTGTTTAAACACTTCACCTCCTTCGTGCTCAACAAAGATGTTTTCCTCTTTTATTCTGAGGCCATTGTGTGGCCCACAATGGAGTTTCAGTTCTTCTTGTTCCATTAGAATCTGCTCCAATTGGACATTGGATTGTGTGCTGGACATCGTCAGCTGTTCCATTCTGACTTCACATTTCTCTCTCATTTCCAAGCTTACTTCCTTGGTGTTGAGGGATTCACCACAGTTCTCCTCCACCATCTTCTCTATCTTGTCCAGGAGCGAGGTGACCTCTTCATGGTCTTCAGTAAGAGTGCTGAAGGTGTGGTATCTGTTCCCACATCGCTCCAGGAGGCTCTGGAAAGCCCTTCCAGCGTGCTCAAGGTGGTATTCAATGCTTTTCCCATTGAGACACCCTGGCCTGGTGAACAACAGTATGGTCTGTCTCCAAATCCTTGGACTGAAAAGACGCTTGAGTCGTTCTGAAATACGTTGGTTCCACTCCGGGTCTGTGGACACCGGGATGGTCAGGAGCAGAGCATGGGGGTCTGAGTCAGGGCCACACTGCCCCAGACTGTGACAGGCCTCTGCCAGGACTTTGAGAGGGATCACCTCCGAGCAGAGAGGGTCCCAGCCTGGACTGTCCACCACCACCACACTTCTGTCACCCACCTCAGCCGTGCCAAGACTGGTGCACTGTGTGCCAGTGTTTACATCAAAGGCCTCCTTTTGCAGGATGATGTTGCCCACAGAACTTTTACCAGTCCATTCTTCACCAAACACAATGATTTTTAATGTGGACAAGGCCATGTTGTAATATCAGAAGGGTGTTCCTGACCTGCACAGTAAACAGACTGTTAAACATCGATCGGATATTTTAGCACAATACAGCAGTTTGAATGACCTTGCATTGACATTAACAAGGGATTGAATTGAAGTGATTGACATTGGGCTATTCAGCTACCCCATATTGTGTCACCAAACAAGATTTTAATATAGTTCATATAGTTATACAACTGTGACCTTCATTTCCTCCCTGCGGCTTACAAAATGGCTACAGGCAGATTCAATTCGGGCTGTTCTTATCGTATTAAGTAGGATTGATATTAGGTTTACAACATTCGCTCATGAACAAATAGGCCTAAAACTGGTTTATATAATCAAGACCAAGTGATCCTTTAATAACCTCTATTTATACCAGGACAGTCAAAATGACGGTCCATCATAGACTGAAGGTCTAAAAGTCGACATAACGGTGGATAGATGCAATAACTACCACAAAAAGTGTTAATAGTGCTCCTATTAAATATATCTTAAAGCATTGTAAGACAATAGATTGTAACAAAATTAGAAACATTTCTTTACCGTTGTTTCACCGTCCAGCCTGTTGAACTTTGCACGGCGCTTTCAGTTTCAGTTTACGTCATTACATTCAATGGTCAAAATTAAATAAATTTAATAATCAAGTTAATCAAAGAAAAAAGAAAAAAGAAGAAAAAAAGTTTATGTTTCATCCAATCATTAAAAAATAATGTATAATCTGCCAGTATTAGGCTGTAGTGTAGGTGGTGTAGTGTTGGTTTGGGGTCCAGCAGGTGGGGGTCATGCTCTATGCCTGGTCAGTGGTCATGCTTGTTTTCCACCAGGGGACACAGACTAAACTGGGCCTCTGTCGACAGTTCTTGATGAATGAAGTTAAGGCATGTTTAAATGTTTTCCAGCTCCTCTTTCGCAATAGAAAAGACACACGTCAATACAGTTTGATCTTCACTGGTGTGGAGAAGATAAGACCTACGACTTCAAATCTTAATGCATGATGATAACGACATTAAAAAGTCATGTATTCCAAGGTTTGGATTTCATAAATAAACACTTAAACCAAACCATTAAGTTGTCAGCCTATTGACTATCTATATAATCGTATTAAAAAGTGTTATATTTAATTTTCCGAGATAGTTTCATTAGTTTCACGATCTTATCAGATTGTTTTATGCAGATAAATCTTCATGAAACCATTGGTTCCAGTGTGCCTTTGATGGAATTAAAGTGCGTAAGGGTTTAAGGCTTTAGTCGCAGTTTGAAGACGTCACTTGTGCGCGTCATCATAATAAATTGTAGTTGGTGCTGCCTGGACTCGGACCCGGATCAGACCTGGACCCGGACCTGTCTGATTACAGACTCTTAGACTGTCTAGTTATCTTACGTGATGAGAAGCTATATGATCTTTCTGACCTGGTAGATATTTGCAGTCATCGTGAAATAGTTTCTGGACAGTTTATTATACATATCGGTTGTGCCTATAATATCTTTTTTTAGTTTATTATAGACATTTAGAATTGGTGTCAATATCAAGAACGATAATCAAACCTCTGCGACTGATCTTCTGTCCGGCAGAAATACCTGTTAGTTTAAAAAGTAGGTGAATAAGTAGAAGAGGAAACACGTCCACTTGTTTTTTTTTGTGTGAAATGGGTTTTAATGAATGAATCGGTGGCAACATCTCGGATAGTTTGATCATCATCTTCATCTCAGCATGGTGCCTTCACTGGTGGATCTCTGTGCCAAGGAGGTAGTGAGTGATCACAGTTCATCTGGCTCCTGGATCGGCTGTGTTCCCAGGGAGCTGTACAGACCCTTACTGGATGCTGCCTTCACCACCTGTCGCCCCCTGGCAGTGGGTGAACTGATCCAGAGATGGCCCCACCGGACCTTAAGACTAGGAGGCCGAAGGGAGGCTGGGCAGAGGCCCCCCGACCGGCTCTGTGTCCAGGCTTTACTACTGGCTGCTGTTCGGGGACTTTCAGACAAGAGGTAAGATGCTTAACCTAAAGACACCTGTTTATTCTGGTCTGCTCACAAGGTTGAATTTGTCTTTACCATAAGTGTCAAGCATCTCACAGTCTGTCGTAGCCTTTCCACTGTTAAATCTATAACCTTACTGTAAGTCGCTCTGGATAATAGCGTCTGCTTAATGTCTAAAACTCTAAATGTAATGCAGTGTACCTATATACCATGTAAATGTAAATGTACCGGTATCTAATATTTTCTGTTAAACCCAGTTACTATTCTAAAACGATCAACATTTTGGTAACATTTTGTTGCATTCATATTATTCTAATCCTCAGTCATACAAGGCTGTTTCATAAGTATTTGTTGTTGTACCAAATAGTACAGGGGTGGCCAAACTCTGGTCCTCCAGAGCCACAGTCTTGAAATGTTTAGATTATTAATGTAAACTGTAACTGTAATGTAATGACTGGGCTGTTATCAAACTCTGTGGAAGCCTCATAATTAGAACCAGGTGTGCTGGAGCAGGGAAACATCTAAAACCTTCAGGCCTGTGTCTCTCGAGGACCAGTCCACCCCTGGAACAGTAGAATCAGTATACACCAACCTCCCCTTCTGCTTTGTGGTGTAGGTGTGCTCTGCAGGTGCTGGACCTCTGTGGGCTGCAGCGTGAGGAGGGGGGCATGGGAGACCCCATGGGTGGGTGGTCCCTCACGGTGGCTCTGTGCACCATGGCGGTGCAAGCCAGGGCTGGAGCTCAGAGAACTCACCGGAAAGAAAAGGAACGGGAGAGAAAACGAGTCCTAACTATGGAGAGGGAGAAGGATGTGGTGAAACGAGAGAGAGCCTGGGGGAAGAGGGGAGGAGAGGAGAAGGAAGAGGAGCGAGGTGAGGAAGGGGTTACAAATGGGCAGGAGGGCTCGGACACAGAAATGAGTCAGGGGGAGGAGGAGCGGATGACGGGAGTGAGGAGGAGGATGGAGATGGAGAGGAAACAAATGACGGGCAGCAAAGCTGTGGAGCCTGAAGCCTCGGAGCCAGACTGTGAGGTGTTGCTGAGTGTGCGTGCCGACCTCTTCATTAACGCTCGCTCCTGGGAGCGTGTGCGCACAGCGCTGGGCACGGCCGGACCCCTCAAGCTCCACTGCCGCCACCTCCGGGTGGAGGAGCTCCCCGTGTCCAGCATCGGCACCCTGCTGGACTTGCTGCCCAGCCAGGGGGTCCTGGGTGTGGACATCCGCTACAGCTGCCTGGGGGTGGCTGGTCTGGCCCTGCTGCTGCCTCAGCTCTCCACCTTCCCCTCACTCACATCACTCCGCCTGCATTACTGCAACCTGGACGTCCGCAGGGACTTGGCTGGTCAGGAAGGTGCTTTGAGAGACATGTCTGAGGGTCTGGGGCAGCTGGGGCAACTGTGTCGCCTCAGCCTCACCGCCCTCCGGCTGCCTGGACACCTACGCATGCTTCTAAGGTAGGCTGTTGATGGGGGGGTCAACCTACTGTCAAAGAGCAGAGATTTACACACTGACTATGATACTGATTAAGTGTGTGTTTGATTCCCTGTGTGGTCCAGCTCTCTGTCCCACCCTCTGGAAGTGTTGGAGCTGCCCTACTTGAGCCTGACCCCGGCCGACCTCTCCTACCTGTCGTGCAGCCCTCACGCTGCCTCTCTGCAGCAGCTGGATCTCAGTGAGAACCGCCTGGATGAGAGCACCCTGCCCTCGCTGCGTCGCCTCCTCTCCCAGGCCTCCGGGGGCCTGCTGCACCTCTGCCTGAGCGGCTGCGGCCTCCACGACGGCCTGCTGGGGGCACTGCTGCCCTCCCTGGGCTGCTGCCGGGCCCTGCGGAGCCTGGGGCTGGCCTTGAACCCGCTCTCCCTGACGGGGCTGCTGGAGCTGGTGAGGACGGCCATCAGGCTGCCCTCCCTGAAGCAGCTTCTCTACCCCAACCCCCTGGAGGACTACCAGCCAGGGCTTCCTGCCCTGCCCTCCAGTGCCCAGCTGCTGGACTGGCCCCTGGAGGAGATGATGGAGGTGCATGAGGCCACCAGCCAGCAGCTTGAGAACATGCTGCTAGAGAACGGCCGCTCAGATCTACTCCTCACCTGCGACCTGCTGAACTATGACAAAGACTTGGTGGATTAGATCAGGGGTCCTCAACCCTGGTCCTCAGGGCCCCCCTGTCATGCATGTTTTAGGGGGACGGCATGGCAGGATCTCCCTGCCAGGTCACTCACTACCGTCCCTCCTGTTTCAGCATTAAGGTCTCGCTATATTATTCAATCCAAATATTCAGCAATAACAGAAGAGAGCAATTGAAGTGTCAAGGGGTTCGTCGTATCAACTAACCACTTTGTTTACTTTGAGAATTGCAGCAATAGCCTGTAAGGAACCGGTTGGTTCCAGATGTAAGGGGGCACGTTATTGGATATTCTCTATGAATACACAGAGAGGAAACATAGTTTAGACGGATACAGAATCTGTCTGCCTGTGCTGGGTTAGAGTTACACTCTCTACAGCCCCATCAGCAGCACTCATCTGCTCATGGCCCCAGTCCAACATGTGACCATTAGTGAGGAGTGCTAACTCTGTTACTGCCAGCAGTTTGGCTTGCTAGTGTCTTTGAGGGATGTTTCAAAGGTCAGATTATCTTTCAGATGGAAAAACGTGGCCTTTTTGTGGACGAGGCAGGAGTAGATTTGTTGCAGTGAATGTACTGATATGATTTATGTTTGAGGCCTATTTTGTTGTATTTTTGCTTCTTAAGTTTCCCTACTTACTTAGTTAAAAAACGACTTACTGTTTTTTGTATTCAGTTTAAATGTTTTTAATTACCGGTATTAGTAACATTATATTTTTCCAGGCTGCAATATAATACATATCTGATATATAATATACACCAACAAAAAATAGCAACGCATATCAATGTCCAAAGTGTATATGCATTTGTACTAAGTACAATTTGTTTTGTGTTTTTCCATTCAATTAAAGGGTTTGTACAAGATCGGTTTTAATTTACACCTGTACCTCTCCTTCTGGGTCTCTTGCTCTTTTTGTTGGACAGCACTTTGTTGGGGTCGGGGGTCATCAGGATAATTTGAGTACCGTTTTATCTATAATAATCCACCAAGGAATGCTTTTGGACAAAATAGCGCCTGGACGTGGCTTTCAGCCAGTGCTCGTCCACAGAGAAGGGCAGCAGGCTGATCTTTGGTAAGGGCAGCGTGAGGAAGACAGGGAAGGTCAGCAGGAAGGGCCGCTGGGACAGGGGCGGCAGCAGGACGTCTGGAGGGAAACAGAACCAGGGTCACAGATCCCATCCAGCCCTCTCTGGATGAAGGGTGTTGGTCAAGGTGCTTCAGGACCTACCTGTTGTCCTGCGACACCTGTTCATGCTGTGCGTCTCTCCCAGGCGAAGGATCACCTGAGAGCTTGAGTGAACAAACAGTCCAAATAAGACTGAGCTGGCTGAACAGGGAGTCAGGTGGCTGAGCGGTTAAGGTGTTGGGCTCGTGATGGGAAGGTTGCGAGTTTGATTTCTGGCTATGGCTACATGATGTTGTGTCCTTAGGCAAGGCACTTCACCCTACTTGCCTCAGGGGAAATGTTCCTGTACTTTCCTGTATGTTGTTGTTTACCTGCGGTGTGGTGGTATGTTGTTGTTTACCTGTGGTGTGGTGGTATGTTGTTGTTTACCTGCAGTGTGGTGGTATGTTGTTGTTTACCTGCAGTGTGGTGGTATGTTGTTGTTTACCTGTGGTGTGGTGGTATGTTGTTGTTTACCTGCAGTGTGGTGGTATGTTGTTGTTTACCTGTGGTGTGGTGGTATGTTGTTGTTTACCTGCAGTGTGGTGGTATGTTGTTGTTTACCTGCGGTGTGGTGGTATGTTGTTGTTTACCTGTGGTGTGGTGGCATGTTGTTGTTTACCTGCAGTGTGGTGGTATGTTGTTGTTTACCTGCGGTGTGGTGGTATGTTGTTGTTTACCTGCGGTGTGGTGGCATGTTGTTGTTTACCTGCGGTGTGGTGGCATGTTGTTGTTTACCTGTGGTGTGGTGGTATGTTGTTGTTTACCTGTGGTGTGGTGGTATGTTGTTGTTTACCTGTGGTGTGGTGGCATGTTGTTGTTGTTTACCTGCGGTGTGGTGGTATGTTGTTGTTTACCTGCGGTGTGGTGGCATGTTGTTGTTTACCTGTGGTGTGGTGGCATGTTGTTGTTTACCTGCGGTGTGGTGGTATGAGCACTGTGTCCTTGTCCCTTTGAAGAGGCGGAGGCACCTTGCGTCTCTCCTCCACCCAGCAGAAGAAGTTAAGCACGTCAACATGTCTGACTGTGTCTGTGCTCTTGTTGTCCTGACAACAGGAGAGACGGGGAGGGGGGAATGGGGGTGGGGGGGGTGACTGGTTGACTGGCTGAAACAAGTAGAGTTGAGTGGATTTGTTGGCCTTGGCAGTCATCAACACCCACACAGGCTCTTATGTGCTCCTATTTAGAGGGTTAGGGTCGCAGGGGAAGGACACTGGCCCTAGCAGACACCCGTACAGGGCTGGGCCAGAGAGAAGGCCTCTCATGTCACCTGCACCTGCTCTCCTCTCCTGGAATTCTTTTTAAAAACGTGTAGGCTGCTGTGTGGACAACCTTATACACATACACCCCCATAAGCTTTGATTAACAAAGTACAAAAGACAACATTCTGAGAGACAGTTTGTAGAAGGTTAAAGAATAACAAACATAATCCCATCTCATTGTTACCTTCCATTTAGTGGACCAGGTCTCCAGCCAATCGGTGACCATCTTCCACAGGGCAGCATCTGGGTGGGGTTTGAGGGGGAGCTTGGCATTCAAACCTTCCATCTCTGGCTTCAGCCAGCGCTCGGCATCCTCCACACCCATGACCTCCAGCAGACGCTGCACCAAGTTCCTGAGAACACGCCACAAGAAGCACCACGCTCTATCATTCACTGCAGTTCCTATGGGATACGCTGGATTTGCACACACACACACACACACACACACACAGAAAGACTCACTGGAGACCCAGTTCCTTATTGGCTAACAGAGTGAGTATTTCTGTGATGACATCACGGCTCTCAGGACCCAGGAAAACCAACACATTAAGGATTTCACTGATCACTTGCTGCTCGTCACCTGACTGAAACACAAACAAACACACATGCACGTTTATGTTGCGAGAAAAACGAAACATTTAACTTGAAAATTGTTATTAGTAGAGGATGTGTACGTACAATCTTGGCTCTGGTGATTTTCCGTAGATAGTCCATTAAGTCCTTAACGAGCCTGTCCAAGTTGTTAAGAACATACTGACTATTGAGAATGACCATCGCCTTTAAAACTCTCATCTTGGTCGGTACTTTGCAACTCTGCAAGTAGTCCAACATCTGCACGGCGAAGACATCTGGACAGAGAGATGGTGGAACAAGCTGCACACAGATGCATGTTATTAACAACACAGAGCCAGTAACAAGAGTAGTGTTTTCATCAGAAATCCCCTTAAAGGTTACCTTGTGGTCTGGATAAATCCCACTGAACCAGTCCTCCTCTAAGAATGGGTGGAGGAACTCAGGAAGAGGCTGTGGTGGAGTTGCGGGGGGAAGAGGGGGAGGGGGCGTTTGAAGCTTGCGTGGAGTCGGTGGAGCAGGGGTGGGCTGAGGGGGGGGCTGGGGTGGACAGTACACCTGTGTTTTCTCCTGTCCCCCACAGAGAAATAAGAAAACTGATTTAGTTTGCACTTGCCAACCTTCAGGTTTCAAAAAAACAATTGGCTTTTGACAATTGGCTTTTCTAAAGTGGCCTTGAAATGCTCTTAAGCGCCACTTGCCCTGGGTGTGTGGGTCACCTTTTTGATGGGAGGGAGAGGTTCAACTTCAGGTGGAATCTCTTCGAGCTGCAGGTCATTGTCAGTGTCCAGGTCATTGTCATCCACAGGAAACTCCACTTCTTCATCACTCTGTGGAAGAAAATGAAAGAGTTTGAATGAGACATTCAGCCTCACAACATCCCAAGATGGCCGACATCTTCTCACCTGTTGGAGCAGGTCTTGTCTCATTTTGTAGGGTGTACAGGGAACGACCTCATCCTCCGCTACTGCGTGGGGCCACAGTTTCCCTGCCAACACGGAGTTAGGGATGAACCCTGAGGCGTTGACCTGGGCCGGGGCTGGCTCCGCCCCCAGCTGCTGGAGAGAGAGAGAGAGACATGGAGAAGTAGAGCGAGAGAGGGGAGTGTGACAGAGCAGGAGGGAGAGGAGATAGAGAGAGGGCAGGAAGAGAGGGAGAGAGCGGAAGAGGAATAACATCACAAGGTACAGAAACATAATGCTATGGCAACTTAGCTGGTGACATCACACCTTGGGGACGTCCTTATCCAGGGGCGTGGCCAGGCGGGGGCCGGGGAAGAAGCCCTCTTTGATGCTGGGAGAGGTAAAAGACCGACATACAGGAGGCTTAGGAGGAAACAGGATGGCTTGTGGGTCAAACATGTCCTCTTTACCGATCTGAAACCAGAAATAAGAACTCTTTAAGTGTGGCAACTGACAGCTGCACTGGATACTGAACACAGCAGGGTTATAGATAGCTTTCAGAGACATCACAGAGTTCTATTAGGATTAAGAACCTTGACTATTCTATCAAGTAATGTGTGCTGTATGTGTCTGCTGAAAGTTCACACCTTGATATCGACAGGCCGGCTATAGATGATTCTCATGTAGCGGTCAAAGGCTTCTTTCCTGATGCGGTTTGTGGGACGATATTTCTTCTTCGTGCTTTGTACAGCCCCCTGCTGGAGGGAGGCCAGGTCGGTATTCCTAGCCTGAAGGGCCTCATACTCCTACGTGGACAGGGAAAGAGACACAGTAAGTGGGAAACATTCATTCACCTGATTGTTTCTATGTGTGGCTCTGTCTTATAGCCCCTGTTCCACCTTCACATCTACTTACTGGATCTCTGGTTTGATCTTTCTTGCGCTTGTCTGTAATGTCAGGCTGCTCAGTCCTGATGGTGCAGGGATTCAGATCTTTAGTGGTGTTTTTAATGCAGTGTTTCTAATGCTGTGTTTCTGGTGCTGTTTCTAGCCCAGTGTTTCTAGTGCTGTGTTTCTAGCCCAGTGTTTCTAGTGCCATGTGTTTACCTCTTGGGAGGTTGGGGATGATAAGAGGGACTTACTTGCTTTTGTTAGCTTTACACAGTGTAGGAGAGTTGGGTACATCAAGAATAGAGTCTGTGGATTCATTGCAAAGGAGCTGAGGAAAATAAAAGATAAAACTCTATGTCAAAGTTAGTTCTATGGTAGTTTCAATGATTTCTAGGAACCGCTCTCTCTCTCTCCTTCTCCCTAACTATCTTTCCACCCCTCACAGGAGTTTCACTAAACTGAAGTCAGTGTACCTGTAGCTGGAGGTTGTTAGGGAGCAGTTTGGTGCAGGGGATCTGGAACAGTCTTCCTCTGCTCCCCAGGAGCAGCTCTCCTCTGTCCTCACAGTAGGCCAGACACTCTGCCTCCACGTTCACCTGCAGGGTCCTGGAGGAACACAACACAACCCAGCTCAGACAGCAGCCCTCCTCTGCTGTTTCCAGCCCCCCTCTGCTGTTTCCAGCCCCCCTCTGCTGTTTCCAGCCCCCCTCTGCTGTTTCCAGCCCCCCTCTGCTGTTTCCAGACCCCTCTGCTGTTTCCAGCCCCCCCTCTGCTGTTTCCAGCCCCCCCTCTGCTGTTTCCAGCCCCCCCTCTGCTTTTTCCAGCCCCCCTCTGCTGTTTCCAGCCCCACTCTGCTGTTTCCAGCCCCCCTCTGCTGTTTCCAGCCTCTAACTGCTTCAGGTCAACAGGAACTGAGGGACAGAGATGGTGGGAACCTGATGAGGCGGTTTTCTTCGTCCCAGATTCGAATGGTGCCGTCTTTACTGCTGGAGGCAAAGACCCTGAGCTGAGGACACACACAGAGCCCTGCGAGAGAACACACACACACAGACACACACGTGCACACACAGACACACAGACAGAGACACACACACACACGCACACACACACAAAGAGTAGAGGGCTCATATCTGATTTGAGAGTGTGATTATGTAATCCCTCATCACAGATACCACTGGCTGTGATCCCACCTGTGAAACAGTCATCATGGTCATGGCCGGGCGGGTGGTCCAGCCTGGTCCTGCTGGGCAGGTTGAACTGCACCAGGCTGTAGGTGGCAGAGCTGGGCAGCTCTATGGCCAGGGCCAGGAGGGGCCACATCAGGGCCAGGTGGAGGGGATACTGGATGCAGAACAGGTTCAGGTGCAGACACAGGCAGTCCTGGGCGTAGGGGAACACCCTCCACACCAACACAGCCTTGTCCTCACCTGCAGAGTGTGTGTCGGTGTGTGTGGGTGTGTGGGTGGAGAGGGGTGAAGGGCAAAGGTACTATACTCTCTGCACTGTATTAAAACAAAATCTGCATAGCCAAATCCAAATGCCTCCATCAGTGATTAGAGCCCCATCATCCACATGAGCCTCAGGCTTGGTTACCTGTGGTGACGACACAGCTGTTCTCTGGGTCTGCCTGTATGCAGGTGATGGTCTGGCCGTTGTGTGCAGGCGTCCTGTACTGCATGCTTCCAGACTCCAGCGTCAGCACGCTCACATAGCCCCCCCTGTGGCCCTGCAGCACTAGGAACCTGGAGCAGCAAGCACATGCCTTGTTATGTTAGCCTAGAGGCTAACTTTGAACAGACTAAGTTATGGTTAAGGTTAGCATCAGGATAGCTTAGCATCATTTTATGTGTTAGGGTAAGCAGTGTCAATGGGCTGATTCCTATTGGTAGCATCTTGCTAGGTGCTCGTATGTACAGTAGAGGTGCTAAAAACACTATATAGCAGAATCCCATGCATAAGCAAACCAAAGATACATTCATACATGCAAGAGAAAGGCTCACTTGTTATTAGGATTGGGGTGATACTTCCTGTTGTGATGTTTCTGCCCTCTGTTCTCCTGCAGGCTCCTCCACTCCTCCAGGACTTGCTGCTCCTCGGCCACACAGTGGTACAGCACCAAGCAGGAGGCAGGACCGGCCTGGCCGTCACCCCCCTCCCCGTCCGCCTGCTTCTCCCTGTTCCACAGCCCCTGGCCCCTCCCCTCCCACTCCTCCAGCTGGGTGGCTGGGTTGGTCAGCGTGCTGGTGCAGATCACCGTCCCTGCCTCAGTCAGCACCAGCAGGAGCTCCTTGGGCAGGCAGTACTCAGCACATCTCACCCTCTGAGCAGCCCGGAAGGAGGTGAGGACTGTCTGCCCCTCCACCAGGGTGACGTCCCGCTCGCCACTGACGCAGAGGACCCGGGTGGGGAGGGGCTGGGGGAAGGACGTGACCTTGAGCTGGCGGACAGGCCCCTTAGCCTCCCCCCCCAGCTGGCAGTGTGGGGTGTAGAGGGTACTCATGGTCCAGAAGTCCACTCCCTTCTTGGAGAAGGTGTAGAAGGTGTCCTCCTTGCTGGGGCCCCCCAGGGCCAGAGGGGGGGAGGGTCCCTGACTGGAGACACTCTGGACCTGGTCCCCCTCCTCTAAGCTCCAGCAGCGCAGGGTCTTGTCCAGAGAGGCGGACAGCAGCAAGCCTGACTGAGGCCACCAGATCAGGGAGGTCACGACATCTGGACACGTAGAAACAGACGGTCAAGTCAAGTGAGGCACACTTACAAGGAGATCAAACAATAACAAGGAGATCTAAGTGAGACAGAGGATGAAAATGGAAGTTATAGGATAGGTAATATAGGAGATATAGGATAGGAGATATATGAAAGGTAGAGATATAGGAGAGCTAGGATAGGATATAAAGAGGATAAAGGGTTTGAAAGAGATGGTGGAGCGTTCAGTCATGATCTAACCAGTGTGTCCTACAAACACCATGAGAAGTTCCCAGACAGAGTCCCACACTCTGATGGACGCATCTTTAGAGGCGCTGACCACCAAGTCCAGAGGACAGCAGGACACCAACGCAGTGATGTCCCTGAAAGATCAACATTCATATGGAGTCAGGTGGCTGAGCGGTCAGGGAATCAGGCTAGTAAACAGAACGTTGCTGGTTCGAACCCCAGCTGTGCTAACATGACGTTGTGTCCTGGGGCAAGGCACTTCACCCTACTTGCCTCAGGGGAGGAATGTCCCTGTACTTACTGTAAGTTGCTCTGGACAAGAGCGTCTGATAAATGACTCAATGTAGATGATTCCAAAACACAGCTTCACTCAGCACAAAAAGACACTGATACAGGAAGATAATAGGACACAAACCCCTTATGCAGGTTCCTCTTGTGTTCCAAGACTCTTCCAGCCGTGAGGTCCACCACCACCACACTTCTACTGTACACAGCCAAGGCCCTGCGGTGTGTGTCTGGGCCAGGGGCTCCTAACACCAGCTGACTGAACACAGTGTGTTCTCCCAGACCCTCCAGCACCCTCACCCTGCACACCATGTGTGTCAGCCCCCACACACACACGTTCTCCCTCCCTGCCGTCACCAGCTCCAGGCTCTGCTCCAGGACCTGGCACACGCTCACATCCAGGGGGTCCACAGCCTCCATCAGGGGCTGCAGGTTACTGTCCAGTAGGGTGAGGACGGCCCCGGGCCCCCAGCCCACTAGATTCCCAGGCACATGGGTGGAGGTTAGGCCCTTGTAAGGGATGGAGATAGGGGAGGGTGGGGGGTCGCGTGGGCACCCATCAGGGCTGTACATGCAGACTGTGCCCCCTGTGTGGAGGCTAACGAAGCCACCGGCACCCTCTCCATAGGTCATCTGCTGGACTGGATTGTCACAGGAGAAATGACGTAAGTGTGTGAGGCCATGGATGAGGACGGAGGGGTTGAATTCTGAGTGTCTTATCTGAGATGGACGGACAAAACGGGAGAGATGAAGAGGAAGATTAAAAACAGCATAGCACTGAAAAAGGCTGTACTGACTCCACCAAATAGTCAATATTAGAATGGGGTATTTTTTCTAGGGACCATCCACAACAAAGTGAATAATAAACAATAATGACAAGTTGGAATATAAGTTAAAAGCTTAGCTTAATTAACCAAATAAACATCTATCTGACCTTGTCCATGTTATTCTTCATTTCCATGTTGACCTTGTTCTCCATCTTTGCAGGAGTTTTTCCCTCTCCTGAACTTATGCTCCCATTTATGGAGAGCGGGGGGTGACTACCCTCTCTAACTGTCCATACCATGTAGGGGCAGGGGCTGGGGCAGTGGCTGAGGCTGGGGCTGGGGCAGGGGCTGACAGCTGGTGTTCTGCTATCCCTGCAGTTCTCTAAATCCTCTTCAATTTCCTTCCCAACTTTCCGGGAGGCTGTTCTCAGTACTGACATCAAGGCCTCTTCCTTGTGTTTGGTTCCTGTTCTGGGATGGAAGCTTGGTTTGGACCCCTTGCATGACCTGCCTGTCTAACTCCCATGGCTGTATAGTTTAGGGGATCTGGGGAAACATAAAATATATCAGATTGATGTCTTACAACAGTAAGACTTGAACTTCCTGTTCAAGAGGCATAACAATTATTAGAGATACATTCTTGCACTTCATAAGATAACATTTGATTTGGACAAGAAAATGCTGCAGCATCAACAAAAAATAAGATTTGCTAAACTACTGGAATATATCTTTGAACGTAAAGAAAGTATGAGAATTGTCTTTAGTGCATTAGTAAAGGACATGAACAATGTGAAGAGATTAGACCACAGCTTTCCGTGTCCATAGAAACATAGAAGGAGATATAAAACTGACCTTTTAGAGGTTCCCCTACCAAACTGCAGAGAATTAAATCGAAATGATTCATAACCATGCCATTTCAAGTATTACATCTACTTATATTATCCATTTTAAATGTATTAACCTAGCCGTGAACAAGATTTGCCAGCAGCTTTTCTGAATTTGCGGACTTTAAGGCAGAAATCTCCCAAAACTGTGAAGTTTAAACGAAAAACAACGAAAATCAAGACAAGTTTGCAGCCAGGATTCATATAACATTAAAATAGGCTTAAACATCATGCACATACTGTAGGCTACACTAAACCAGTAGGAATACCTAATTAAGCTGGATCAAGTCCATTTAATTATTAAAAGCACCAGATAGAAGAAAGATACTGACCATGATCACTGCCACATCCATTCTTCAACGTTTAGACACACTAAAGAGACACAACACAACACTTCCTTGCCAACTTGTCTTTCGGGCAGGTTGTAAAATATTTTAGACTTGGGGCTACTGTTCGTTGCTAGGGAACGAACCGGGTAGCGAAGATTGGAGTGGCAGACTAGACGGCCCTGTTAGGACACTAGACAGCCCTGTTAGGACACTAGACAGCCCTGTTAGGACACTAGACAGTCCTGTTAGGACACTAGACAGCCCTGTTAGGACACTAGACAGTCCTGTTAGGACACTAGACAGCCCTGTTAGGACACTAGACAGTCCTGTTAGGACACTAGACAGCCCTGTTAGGACACTAGACAGTCCTGTTAGGACACTAGACAGCCCTGTTAGGACACTAGAGAGTCCTGTTAGGACACTAGACAGTCCTGTTAGGACACTAGACAGCCCTGTTAGGACAATAGACAGTCCTGTTAGGACACTAGACAGTCCTGTTCGGACACTAGACAGCCCTGTTAGGACACTAGACAGTCCTGTTAGGACACTAGACAGCCCTGTTAGGACACTAGACAGTCCTGTTAGGACACTAGACAGTCCTGTTAGGACACTAGACAGTCCTGTTAGGACACTAGACAGCCCTGTTAGGACACTAGACAGTCCTGTTAGGACACTAGACAGTCCTGTTAGGACACTAGACAGTCCTGTTAGGACACTAGACAGCCCTGTTAGGACACTAGACAGCCCTGTTAGGACACTATACAGTTCTGTTAGGACACTAGACAGTCCTGTTAGGACACTAGACAGTCCTCTTAGGACACTAGACAGTCCTGTTAGGACACTAGACAGTCCTGTTAGGACACTAGACAGTCCTGTTAGGACACTAGACAGTCCTGTTAGGACACTAGACAGCCCTGTTAGGACACTAGACAGCTAACAGAGGAAAGACACTCAATAAGAGACCATTGCTTTATTTAATGTATAACAAAAACCTGTAACATTATAAATAAATTTCATAGTACACAAAATTGATCTTTACATAAATCAGTCCCTATTTACAATGTAACCCTTTATTTATGGGTTACTCTTACTGATACAAATGTATTTCTTTGGTGATGAATGAGAAGAATACTTTTAACAGCCTGGGTGTGTGTATAATTTTATGTCAATAATTTTTTTTTTTTAGACATGAGACATTCATTTATCTATTTTCAGTTTGATCAAAAACATATTAAAACAACATGTCTGATCTATTTAGTGTTATCCTTTTGTTGATCACTGAGGTAGGCCTATAATACAAATCTGTTATGCTATTTAGTGAACACCTATAATACATTAACACAATGTGTTAAATACAAATATTCTAGTGCAAACCCATTCAAAATAGTACATCTAATCTAAGAAGGCTTCATCTTTCAAAGTCTGAAGTTTCCCTAGATCTGCAGAATCAGGCACTGTGAACCGTTTACTGAAATATTGCATTTCTATCTTCCCTGACTGTCTTGCTAATGCTATTCCTGAAAACATGTTCTGCTTTGAAGGGTCACCAAATGTTGCCATCGCTGTAACCCTGGAAAAAAGAGAGGAACTTAGAAAACCAAAACATCAAAGATTTCACAAATAATGAAGGATTCATGTTTTCAGTGTTGGAACTTTCAATGAAAGAGCATCAGGCTGTAAACCTGATCTCAAATCTCTGTTACATCCCTCATGTTTCAAACCTACAACCATGGAATTGACTTTGACATTAGGGGGGACAGATTTTCTTTATTTTCTTTCACACTATCATAATAAAAGTTCCAAATGTACACCTTTTTTTTGTAACCCTGCAATATTTTTGGGGGGAGGGAGACACATTCAGCATTTTCCAATATTGAGGTAGACACATCCCCCTCACCCCCCCCCCTAAAACATCCCATCCACTTCCTTTCCACAGATGATGTCATCCTGAGTACTGAGCCCTCCAAGCTACCTGTCAGCCTCTGTGTTCTCTGTGATGACCGGCTCAGAGTCTCTGTCCAGCAGGTCCCACATGTGGAGGGTGGATGTGGCGTCCAGCACACAGAAGACAGCAGGGCGGGTCTGAGCCCACTGGACCGACACCACAGGGACCCCTGCGGTGCTGCCTGACCACTCAAGAACCGGCCGCTCGCTGGCCACGGTGTGGAGGCGCACGCTGCCATCCCCACAGCCAACCTGGAACACACCCAGGCACACAACACAGACACACACACAAACAACAAACTCATTACTCACAGTGTGTTCAGTGCATATCATAGGCAACCAACACCTTAGGGCATTAACCACACAGTAAATGTGATGTGGTAACTGGAGCCACACACATTTGAAAGTAACTGGAGTATATGTTGGCCCTGCGACTAGCTGGACCCAGTCCAGGGTGTTGCCCTGCCTAAGGCCAGAAAGTAACTGCAGATGGGAATAAGCGGCACCGCTAATAAACGGTAGATAATGAATGGTGTATATGTGGAGTGGCATTCAAAACTAAACCCACCAGAAACAAGGTTCCCTCAAAAGGAGAGAAATCAATGCAGGTGACATCAACAGGCCTGGCTCCGACCAGGGTAGGTCTGTAGAACTTGGGAGGAGCCTTCAGTCCGTGGTTGGTTCCATGGTTTACAAGTCCCTAACATAGGAAGAACTCGTTATTCAGTTCATTGTGATAGTAGCAGCACACCATGTCCAGTACTGAATGTTTAGAAGAAGACACCCAGGACAGGGATTTGAGAAAGCTCTCACCATGTTTGTGCCAATAAAAAAATGACTGGGATCGGAGGGCAGGAATTTGATCAGAAGGGCTTGTGGGGGGCTTGTTTTAATGGCATCTCGTGTTGTCTTACTAGAAGAAAAGAAAAAGAAGGATTTAAAGGAGAGAGAGAGAAAGAGAGAGTTTCCACCTGGATCAAGACTTGGGACACAGTGTTGTTACCATCACACAAACACTCCTACACATTTACCACTGACGTGTCAAAGGGTGAGAGACACCTGAACACGACACCACCAACAGCAGCAGCAACAACCACAACAACAACAACAACAGGAGTCTAGCCTCTCTACACATCAACCTAGATCATATGACCCTCAGAAACACAGCTGTGGCTGCACATTGCAGATATTTCCGTCCTGGAAGCTGGCAGTGACGTGTGATCCAGGGCTATCTGTCTGTCTCACCTCTCACTGGTGAGCAGAGTGGAACTGTGGAGCAACTTCACTTTCCCACCTGGCCTGAGCCCTGTGTGAAGAAGACACGAGACACCATGAGAAGCACCTCAGACTGCAGCACTCAGTACTCAGCACTCAGTACTGGGCAGATCAGCCGCCCAGCCAGATTGGTGCCCTTTGCACACCAGCACAGTTTTTGTTTTGGTCCGGTTTTTATTAAATTATTTATTTACGTTTATTTTGGTGCCCCCCCCCTCAGCACTTGGTGACCCCCTCAGCACTTGTTGACCCCCTCAGCACTTGGTGCCCCTTTACTACTTGATTGCCCCCCTCAGCACTCTAGTGCCCCCCTCAGCACTTGGTTCCCTATGCGCAGCGAGTGGGAGAGGCAGTACTGGTACCAGAAACTCACCCAAGTCTGTCTGTGAGCCAGCGTCATTGGGCTTAGGAAGCTCCAGCACCACCTGTGGGACAGAGAGGGTCACTGCAAGATGGCTGGAAAGTCACTGATGACAGTCAGACTGAGTTCAGCCAATCACAAATAAAATAGAATAAATAACAAGTCCAGTGATTATGTTAACATAATCATTATGTACATACCCACAGATTCAAAACCCCATTTTCATCCAGTGAAGCCAACTGGAAGGCTAATCCTGATGACTCTTGTGTTGCAAAACAAAAGGAAGACATTATCAATCATTATTACACCGTGAGAATAGGTCACAGCACATCAAGTCATTCCTGGCATCAGTCTTAGTCATTGCACCTTCATCGCTGGCCAGCAGGGGGTGCTCTGGGCCCCAGCTCTGGGACACAGCAGCAGGCACCGCCTCCACAGAGCTCACCGAGGACATGTGACCTGAGACTGCCAGCACTGCATCTGTGATGACAGGAACAAAGAGAAGGTGATATCAGCACACACTAAACTAACCCAGCCTGTTAAACAAGAGACCAGCCTCTGGAACATTCAGAGACGAGCATTCTAGAAGCTGAGAGAGAGAGAGAGAGAGAGAGAGAGAGAGAACATCCCTCCCTAAAAAAAGGGCTGGCAGAAGCCAAGAGCCTCCTGATCCTACATGTCATCTACAAAGTGATCTTATTTCCAGCAAACACATCTAAGATGCAGGCTGGGGTCATGACCTGACTCCTCACTGACCGGTAGAGAAGGTTGGGTGGCGGAGGGTCCAGTCGATGTCCCCTATACTGAGGGTGTAGTGGTCAGCAGCAGGCTCCCGCAGGTCCCACAGCACCACAGAGCCCACGGACGTTCCGGCAAACACCAGCGTGGCCTTACCTGGGCTGAGGCAGCAGCTACGCACCTGAGAGGGGAACATACTAGAAGGATTAGTTTAGCCAATAAACCAGAGAAAAATCATCCTGGCTGTTTCAAGTTGAATGTTGAAGATAATGTCTTTATCTACATTAAAAGGTATCTCCTGGTTATAGCCTGAGATAGGATACTAGTCCCGAATCTACGTATATTACAGTAGACTACACATCTGTAGATCTTTCCAGACTCCATGCTGCTGTGAGTACCTCAGACTCGTAGAGCAGGATCTTCTGAGGGCGAGAGGGCTCCCAGATGTTCCAGACACAGATGATGGTGTTACTGTCCAGACGCACAGCGCTGGGCTTCTCAGTGGGACTGTGTACAGACAGCATGGTCTGGGTCTGGGTCTGGGAGAAGTGCAGCAGGCTGATGGGATGGCCTGCGGGGGGGGGGGGGGGGGGGGGGGGGGGGAGGTGGGGATGGGGGTCAGTTTGAGGGGGGGGGGGGTGGAGGGTGTGGAGGGTGTGGACAACAGTGACTGGCTGAATCACATCATTGACTACGATCCTTGATTGTTTGGTAAGGAGTGTGAAGTAAAATAATCTCATTTTATGTTTTGCTTTTGAGAACAGTAACCTGAATATATATTTTGTTTAATTCATCTGTGTGTATTGCTCATCAAAGTATTGAGACGAGAGCTAATCAATTGTATTTTTTGGGAGGGACTTTCCCAACAGATAAATTATTGATAATCCATTTGATTCTAAGGGTGTGAGGCGATGACATACCATGGAGAAACGGCAGCTTGGTGTTGAGCTGTAAGCAGCTATCACTGAAGGACTGGACTGTGTCTTCTTGAGTCCCCAGCTTCTGGAGTGACTGTCTCTCTGCTCTGCCCTCCTCCAGAAGCACGGCCACCACCTACACACACACACACACACACACCACACTACTGTCTGGCTGGCTGCTGGTCCACTGGACAGCTCTCCCATGGTTTCCAAGGACAGAGTGCTTACATACCTGAGAGGCGGACCGAAGGAACCTCACCAGATGCTGGGAGTCAACGTTCATCTTACTGGAGGATGGCGAGTCTTCTTGAGCAAGGTTGGGACCTGGACAATGAACACCATCAAACTCTGAATGTTGAAGTAAGAGCTTTGGTGAAGTACAGCCTTGTGTGTAGCTTGTGTCCTGACCTCCACAGACAGCGTTCCATTCTGCAGGGTGCTGAGTCCACATCTCACTGCTTTCCAACTCTTCTGTTTGGACGCCTCGGTCACTGTTGTCCTCGTTACACTGAACATAAGCCTGGACAGGAAGCAGAAGATAATGTGGGTCTGTCTGCGGAAGGACGTTTAAGGGAGAGAAAATCTAACGAAGAGATGTAAAGGCACACCAACCTGTTTGGTGTTGGTCGTCCCAAAGCTTTTGATGTACATGTCGTACTCATTCACAGGGGGCAGGTCGAGGAGGGAGAAGGTGATGGAGTAATCCAAATCAATGAGGCGGAGCAACTCTACACTGCGCTTCCTGTGTGCACACGCATCCATGATCAAAGGTTAGAGGTTAGATATATTAAGAGTCCTCAGTCAGGACAGTCCAAAATGGCTGCCCTGGGTGCTACTCAGACCTACTTCTGCTGACAGGTGACCTTCTTGTTGACCTCACGGTGTTTCGCTGCCACAAAGTCGATGAACTTCCCTCGCTGGCGGCGCATTTCAGAACCTGCGGGTACAACACAGAGGACCGATGGACCTGTGCAGCACATCAACACACTTTATTCAGCTCTGCAAAAACCTGAATAAGGGCTGGTAAAGGATAGCGTGTGTATTGTAAAGTCGCCTTTGGAGAGTCTAGACATTGGTCAACCTTTCCATCCTGTACCTCTGGTCCTACTAGGTCTGTCCTCCTCCTCTTCCTCCTCTTCCTCCATGTTCAGCCTCGTCTGGGATGAACCTACTCTGTCGTTCTCTTCTTTCATGGCCCTCTGGATGGCTGCTATCTGCTTTCTCGTTTGAGGGCTCAGTTCTTCCTTCTCTTCCCTCTCCTCTCTCTCTTCCTCCTGGCTGGGGGTCTTCTGCTCCTCTTCCTCACCGCCGCTCTCACTCCCTTCCTCAAAGTCCTCCTCGTAATCCTACGAAGACAAGACAAAGTTAGTAGTCTGGAATAGATCCTCATTCTGTTCCAACGTTTCCACATGGAATGTTTAAATTGCTGTTGACGAGCTTTGTGATACACTCACCATTTTCTTGAAAAACGCAATCCATTAAGAGCATGCAAACATTTGTGATGAAACAAAAACAGAAATCTATTTAAATATCCTACATTGTGATGTGTCTGTTAATGTGCAAGGGGCTGCCTTTTCAGCATCTCCACTCAAATATTCTCCATATTCCTACCTCAAAGTCTTCTTCATAGTCCTGAGCATCACCGTCTTCATCATGTTGACACTCAGTTACACGTTCCTGCTTTTCAACCTGCAAATTCAGGCCATTGTACCATCTGAACCACAGTCCATCACAGTGCAGTATGTGTTTACATTGACATACTCAAATGTAACAGGATGTAGTGTTAGTATTGTACATATTGTTGTATACAGGCATGTGCAGACGCTGCCCAAAGAAAGCAAACAAGGAACGCAAGAGAAAACAGAATGCTGTGTTCCAACACTTGCTCACAATGTGAAACGAAGTGTTGTACAGAATACATGTTTCAGAATATGTTGCTCATTTCAAAATGAGTCCTCAAATGAAAACCCCCCTTTAAAAGTCCTTTCTAAAAGCAGCCATGCTGTGTCCACATGCTGGCAGAGGAAAGAACAGCTACAAGGAAACATAACGCTTTTCAAAGAGTCTTACGGGCTCTTCTGTGTCACTTAATTCTTTATGACTAGACCTCCACACGGATTCTGACTGGCCCAATACTTCCTGGGTCACAGAGAGGAAACACAGTTGAGGCAGACAAATGATAATGGTTCTGTAGTGTATGGAAAACATCCACTCACATACATGAGTTGTACACCAATGCCATATTGTAAGATTATCACCTGTGCTTTAAACAGAAACTTCACTATGGATTAATTCCTGAAGAACCAAGACCCAACCTTTGTTTTGACGTCTCTCTTTTCCTTGGGGTCTTGATGGCTTCTCTTCTCTCTGCTCCTCTCATTGGTCTCCTCCCTCTTGGGGTCGTCCTCCTCCCTGCGCCTTCGCTCTCTGAGCCTATCTCTCTCGGCCCCCTCTCTGTCGGCACGGTGACGATCCTCGGAGGACTTGCGCTCCTTGAGTGCCTCCTCTCTGGGGTCACCGTCATGTCTGCGGCTTTCGGCTGCATCCTATCAGGAAGAAGGACTACTGATGTGAAGAACAGGGAGTCAGCCAATCAGCTGGTTTGATTCTGAAGTTAAGGACACTCACAGCTTGAGGCTTCTGTCTGTGTCGCCTTTCTTTCTCCTCTTTTTCTTTTCTACGATGCTCCCTGTATTCTGAAATGAAAGCAAATACATTCAATGTGTTGTCATATCAAGATCTTGTTGGCTGGATCCATGGTTTGGCACAGTCTACCCGGTAGCCATCTTTAGTAACTTTACCTTTGTCCTCCTTTCGTGTGGTTTGCTCTCTGTCTGAGTGTCTCTCTCTTCTCTCTCTATCCTTCCGTTTATCTCGGTGTTCGCTGTCTTTGAGACGTTCTCTATCTTTGTGACCATCTCTCCTACTGCTCTCCTCCTGTCTGTCCTTATCTTTTCTTATATCATTTGATTCATTCTCTCTCCTTCTTTCTCTCTCCTCTCTTCGTCTCTCCCTCTCTCTCTCCTCTGCCTCTCTATCTCTATCTCTGTGTCTCTCTCTCTCCCCTGCCTCTCTATCTCTGTGTCTCTCTCTTTCCCCTGCCTCTTTCTCTCTGTGCCTCTCTCTCTCCCCTGCCTCTTTCACTCTATCTCTGTGCCTCTCTCTCTCCCCTGCCTCTTTCTCTCTATCTCTGTGTCTCTCTCTTTCCCCTGCCTCTTTCTCTCTGTGTCTCTCTCTTTCCTCTGCCTCTTTCTCTCTGTGCCTCTCTCTCTCCCCTGCCTCTTTCTCTCTATCTCTGTGTCTCTCTCTCTCCCTATCCTTGGTTATATCCTTCTCCTTCCCTGTCTCTCGTGTCCGCTCCCTCTCTCTGTCCCTGTTTTCCTTCTCTCCTCTATAATGTATTCTATCCCTACTCTCTCTGTCCCCATCCTGGTATCTGCTACTATCAGCCCCTTCATCCGTTTCTCTTCTCCTCCCCTTCTCTCTCTCCTCCCTATCAACTATCCTGTCGTCCAAACGCTCTTTCCTTCGATCCGGATGTCGGTCTTTCTCTCTGTTCTTTCTCTCGTCTCTCTGCTTGTCCCTCTCTCTCCTGGCCTCTCTCTCTGGGTCTCTTGGGCGTCTCTCCAGAGACTCTGCCCCCCTGTGTTGTCTCTCATACTCCTCACGCCTCCTGCCTCGGTCCTCCTCGCGTCCTCCACCCTAACAACAAAAAGCTCAGGTTTGTTAAGTGAAGCAGTGCCATAAGAAGCAATATGTACATGGGATCATTAGATGACAGGATTGATTAAGTTAATGGAGCATTAAGAGTTCTGTGTCACACCCGTATATGTTTCCTTAGTTCATCTGTCTTCCATGTATCTTCCTTAGTAATTTTCTATAGAAATCAATATGCATGTTCATTGTTAATAAACAGGATCAATAAACATATTTAGCAGTGAGCAAGTTTCACAGTTACATTCTATGCAACATAGCTAGCCTAACTACAGTACAAACTAGACTTAGTTGGCAAACAGCTAACATATTTTGGCTAATGTACAAGCTCACGAACACAATTATTTTATATATTTAGTTACGCTACCTTCTCTTGATGCATACTACAACTTTTACTTCAGTCCTAATAAAGAAATGTGAATGATGTTAGATAGAAAGCTTCACTAGCTGTGATGTTGTAGCAACTCCATGATAGCAAATGCTGTCTGCACATGCGCATTAGGCTGTAACTAAGGTGAATGCGTCAAGTCATCTTGACAACAGGATTCTTAACAGATAGACGAACAATCCATGACAGCAACAACAAATGACCATGGAGACAGTCTAGAGCAAACAATACCAGAAAAATCTATTATGTTGGACATAGGCTGTAGTTTAATTTATGAATATTTTGTATTATATAATTGGGTCATGTCTTAATGCGATGTTGATTATCTAAACCTAATTGAAAAACCATAAAATGTTTAGGCAATCAGTGTTTTTGTTGTGTTTATACAGTTGGTGAGCACGAGGTGGCGGTTCTGCCCTCTTGCCGTGCACGCTCGTGAGATGGAAGGTTGACACAACGCGATCATGCGCTCGTCGCTCGAGCGCTCCTACACAGCTGCGGTAGGGCTGAAATGAAGTGGACTGTTCTGCAGAATAGCTGTGCATTTGATTGCAGGAATCATTCATTGTGTCTGTGATTTGGTCATGTATAACTTGTTATCGGTGAAGCTGGTTGCAACTTGAATTATAGCCCCCCCCCCCGTCTTATCAGCGCAAAATGTGCTGGTATGAAGGAGACCTAACATAAATGGGCTGATCGAATTCTGTTAATTTCACTTACGGATGGAAACCGGTTTGACCAAGAAGAGGACGCCCTTTTATAACTGTAAACAACGTTGACTTTTAGGGGAAAAGAAATGTCAAGAGACAGCATGACGGCTGTACAAGGAGCACATTCACAGAAGGCAAGTTCCCCTGGACCGAAGGAAAATGGGCAAAATGCACCGAGTCCAGTTCCAGGGAACCAGAACTTTGCTGAACCAGACCTGCCGGCTGACAGCATGATGGGCTCCAGCATGGGAGACCTCAGTCACACCGGGATCCAGTTTGCAAAGACCTTCATCCTTATCTTCCCCATATACGTGTTGGGTTATTTGGAGTTCAGTTTTAGCTGGTTACTGATTGGACTGGTCTTATTCTACTGGTGGAGAAGAAACACAGGAATGAAGAACACCAGACTGAGCAGAGCTTATGCCTTCTTTGAACAAGAAGAGAAAAGTGTAAAACAAAGTCTGACTGCTTCAGACTTGCCATCATGGGTAAGATGAGGCCTTAAAGAGCATAACTACACATGTATTTACATGGATAGGATTTGATGTTATCCTCAGTTACCCCATTTGAAACATTTTTTATGTTGAGTTTCTAGGACAACTATCCCCAGACTCAGGAGAGAGAGAGAGATATGGTGTCATTGTAAAGCATGGTCGTTAGACAGCTGTCTCTCAGCAGTGACATTACACTGAGCCATTTTCTAAATACAGACAGGCACAATAGTAAACCGGACACCCGTGTTCAATGCTGACATGCCCACAGAGACCCTGCTATAATAGGACGCTCCTACAACACCTAACTGCATCCTTAAGAATGGAAGCTCAACTTGTCAAATGTTGATGGTCGTAGGTTTAGTGTGGCCCCTTGTTCAGTGTGGCCCCTTGTTCAGTGTGGCCCCTTGTGGTATACATCAGGCTGTGGGAGTGGAGGGCATGTTTACGACAAACTGAATCACCTGTCAGTGATTTGGTGCTTTGAACTGGTTGCTCCCGTAAACAACGAATGTGATTAGGATGTGACCCTCGTTAACAGAGCAGAGCGAGTCATCTACAGGGAATTTAGACCACAAACATGGTGTCTTCTGCCCTTCCAGCACACAAGGTGACTGCCAGTTTGGTCATGGGAAAAACATGGGGTGTCAGGACCAATTTCACTCTATTTTTATCCCAAATGTTTGGCATTGTCACCCTGTCCAGTGCCCTGTGGCGTACCTGAGGGTCGGTCTTCTGGAAAGGTTGTCAGCCACTGCTTGAGAACACCCCTAGCACTATTTAATATTAATGAGATCAATCTGGCCTGGATATACTGTACAGCAAGGTCCCACTGAGGAGGATAAATACTGGATAGAGGATGTAATCAGCACATTAAAAAAGTACTTTTTCCATTTCACACTGAGCTTAAAGCTTTAAAAAAAGTATCACGTACACTATTTTATCTTACATACATCTATCTTACATTTAACTGGCCTACAGACCAACTTAACAACCTAACAGATCGTAATACATCTAGTTTGGTTCCTGGGTGTAAAGTAACAAGAACGATTCACTCCTAATTCCCAGTACTGCTGGAATGTGATGAGCTAAGCCTACAGGCTCCAGCCTAGGTGTCCTGATTCAGTTAGCTGATAGATGAAACTCTGTTCCCCTGTGGGACCTGCCTGCAGCACTCCTGAACACGGACATGCTTAGCAGAGAGGTTTAAAACTGGTTGCTTTTTTTTTTTTTACAGTGTGTGTTTCCTCATAGTTCCTCCAGAGGACAATCCCTCGTGTCAACAGAGACAGCTGATCTGCTGATCTGCTGATCTGCTTCTCATGGAGGAGAGACAGGCTGTACTTGCGTCATATTTAGGAGGCTTTCCGAGGCTTCCTGTCTTTATGGGAAACTTTTTAACTTTTAAAACGTGTTATGAACCTGACATTTCATCCCCAGCATACGTCTCTAGACATTTCATGGAGCTTTAACCTGGAGTCAGCCAAATGTCTCTCTGGATAATTTCTCAGAACAGATGAGTCTCTAGTCTATATCCTTTAGATTCTTGTTGGGAATCCCTTCAAATATTTAATAATTACATAAAGTATGTACACACTGTAGTTTACTTTGTTAAAGTAAAGTTATGTTGTTTTAAACAGAACCACTACAAAAAACAGCGATCATCCACCTTTTCATATATCGGTTATTTATTTTATTTTGTTGCTAAAGCAGCTTTTCAGTCAGACCCTGTTGTATTCTTGGTTTAGTGTGTAAATCTCTGGTGGTGAAGATAGATGCCGTGATTCATCTGAGGTTTAATGCTGCTGACTGTGA
This sequence comes from Protosalanx chinensis, assembly GCA_030340685.1. Taxonomy (NCBI): domain Eukaryota; kingdom Metazoa; phylum Chordata; class Actinopteri; order Osmeriformes; family Salangidae; genus Protosalanx; species Protosalanx chinensis. The sequence goes on from CM059332.1 coordinate 1,266,543, forward strand.
GAAGTAGAACAGATTCAGCAGCTTATTCACCAGTCCTGCGAGACACAAGTTCTCAAGGTGAAGCTAAAGTGGAACAAATGAAGAAAATCCCATGGAGAAGAGACACAGTGTGTCCTTAAAGAGTTCAGCTTTGTGGATAACCAAACCTGATACCAGCCTTTCAGAGTCTGTTCACCACATCTCTGTTTCTGCTGTCCTCTTTCACTAAGGTCTGCGCTAAACTGCCCTTCTGGTCACATCAACATTCTGCCTTGATATTTTATTCATGTGAACATGACAAACCTACAGTCTGCTTGTTAAGTGATTATTAACAAGGTTAGGGATGTTCTGGAAAGCCCTGTCCTAATGGCCGTTTAGCAAGACAAACATATCAACTGCTATAGCTACAGTCCTCCTGAGGCCAGTTCTGAGCCGTTAAGTAGAGTGGATGTACTTGGGGACCAGCTCATTGCCAGCCCTGTCACTCACTCCATGAGCATTCCTAATTGCTTCACCAAGTCACTTCCAGGATCATCATGAGCCAGTCTTTATGTCTGCTGTTGCTTCCTTCCTGTTCCCTGTCCCCCTCCCCGTCCCCCCCTGTCTCCGTCCCTTTTCCCCCACTCGTCCCCCCCTGTCCCCCTCCCTGTCTCCCTCCCTATCCCCCCTCCCCGTCCCCCCCTGTCTCCCTCCCTATCCCCGTCCCCCCCCTGTCTCCCTCCCTATCCCCGTCCCCCCCTGTCTCCCTCCCTATCCCCGTCCCCCCCCTGTCCCCGTCCCCCCCTGTCTCCCTCCCTATCCCCGTCCCCCCCCGTCCCCTTCCCTGTCCACCCCCCCTTGTCTCCCTACCTATCCCCCTCCCCGTCCCCCCCTGTCCCCCTCCCTGTCCCTCCCTGTCCATCTCCCAGTCCCCCCCCTGTCCTCCTCCCTGTCCCCCCCCGCCCCCCTCCCTGTCCCTCCCCGTCCCCCCCTGTCCCCCTCCCTGTTTAGTTCCTCTCAGTCTCATAACCTCCCAGTCTCAGTACTGCTGAATCAGCCCTCTTCCGCTCTCCAGTATTTGACTCTGCTCCATCACAGCTCCTATTGCTGCATGGGGAATAACAGAGACAGCTTGTTTATTTTACCCGAGGGATGAAAGGTTGTTTAGAAATGGTTGTTGTCACACTAAAGAATGAAGGGGCTGTTATTTATTCATGGTGGAAGGATGGGGAGGGGGTCAGTCAAAATGACTGATACACAGATAGTGTGTTTGAATATGTGATTGAGATTGTATGTGTGTGTGTCTCTGTGTGTGTGTGTGTGAATAAAGAGTACATGCCGAGGGCTCTTGTCTCTCTCCATGATGCTCAGTCTGATTGGTTCAGCCACGTGAGATTTGATGATCCGATGTTTGGTGCAACCAGAGATATTTGTGATAACACAAAGGTAGTCAGTAATCAAACCTGAAACGAGATGACTTCTCTTATCCAACACTGACGCTCAGTAATGTCTGTCTTTCTACCTCCCCTTCCCCAGGTTCACTTCCCTGATGTTGAAAGAGTGGAGTGGTTAAACAAGGTAAGGACAGATTGTCAGATGTATTGTTTCTGATGACCTGCTTCTACTTTGAAATGCTCTTTGATGACTACACAAGAATGTGGAGCTTTTCTCTCTCTCTCTCTCTCTGCACATCCCTCTCTACCTCTCTCCCTCTCTCCCACTCTCCCTCTCTCCTTTCTCCCAGCAGCAGATCTATAGCGGTAGATGCAGCGATGCACACTGCAGCATGCTAAAGCACACAGCCACTGCCCCGTAATGCTGCATAAACCAAGGAGCCAGTCATATTTCAGTCTCTCTGACCACTCCCCACTGAACTGCCCTGGACATTTTAAATATTGATATGTACACTCTTCCACCAACACTACTTTATGTTAAGCAGATATGCTGATAAAAATTTCACCAGCGTGTGCCCTTGCACACTCTCTCAGAGATTCAGTGTACACATTTTCCCGAAGCTTCATTGTAACCTAAATTATTTAGGGGGGGGTGGGGGGGAGGGTGCCTATAACCTTGTAGTAGATTAATAACACCTCAGAGTTTAATCTTAGAGAGGTGAACCTCTAATGTCTAACGAACCTCTATGATTAAAGCAAGCAGACCATGCCTCCATAATTCACTGACCAGGGCAGCATCCAGGCAGGTTCCAGCCGTAGTGCCAGCGATGCCAGCGATGCCAGCCCACTGACCTGTTTTCCCTGTGTGCTGTGCTCAGACGGTGAGGCAGATGTGGCCCTACATCTGTCAGTTTGTGGAGAAGCTGTTCAAGGACACTATCGAGCCAGCAGTAAAGGAAGCCAACAGCCACCTGGGATCATTCTGCTTCAGCAAGATCGACATGGGTGACAAGGTAACTGCCTTCCACAGAGAGAGGGAGAGAAAGCCCCCTAAAGGTCGTAGGTCGCAGGTCGCTTGGCGGTAGTTAGACGGTAGTTAGACAAATATAACAATCGTGAAACTCTTGACATCATAAACTTTTCAAAGTGGCCCCGAAGGTTTGTCAAATGTATTTAAAGTCTCTCTGAAATGTTTTTTGTTTCGGCTGTGTATTGTGAGCCAAAGTCAGATCCTTGGCCTGTGGTGATTGGACAGCAGGGTGAAGGGGGGGGTTTCTGAAATAGTTTCCGCTCCAGGGTCACTGTTGTGGGGAACTGTCACACTGGGGTGGGGGAGGCGTAGGTGGGGGGGAGGGGGGTTGTGATCTTGAACGAGCACAGATTTGTTGGTGTGATACATTTTCTGTTGTGGGTTCAGCCCCTCAGGGTCAACGGGGTCAAGGTTTACACAGAGAACGTGGACAAGCGTCAAATCATCATGGATCTACAGATCAGGTGACCTGGTTCCTCCTGCCTCAAACTCAGGTGTATTAGGCTGTTTACCTGAGGTGGGATCATGTTCATGCTGGTTTCTCTTTGCAGTTTTGTTGGAAACACTGAAATTGATGTGGAAGTGAAGAAATACTACTGCAAAGCTGGCATTAAGAGCATTCAGGTAATGGAGCTGCAGATAAAATATTATATTTATACACTTTGTAATCTTACAATGACTTGGCTAATTTGAAAACAACATAATATTTGGTGTTTATTTATTTATGTGTGTGTGTCTGTGTGTCTGTGTGTTGTGTGTGTTTTTGTGGAAGACCAAAAGAAAATAGAACTATACTGAAGTGCTGAAATATGTAATTGACCAGTGGCTAGCAGAATATAGCTGACAGGGAAAAGCAATCAAACTACCTGCACTGAGGAAAAAGATGTCCTTGATAATAATAATAATAAATTTTATTTGGATGGCGCCTTTCTCGACACTCACCAATTTACTCTGAGCATTTCTACCATTGAACAGAAAACACAGACATGCTCAGACTGGGCTCTTAGTCTAGTGCCAAAACAGCCATAACTCATTCTGTTTGACCAGTTTGATCCAGTAGGTATTCTAGAAATATGTAAAAGGCTGCTTGTCCACCGTTCCATTCCATGTATGTCATACGCTTGTAGACATGGTTAGTGACTCCATCGCTGTGTCCGAAATCCCTCACTCATTCCCTACTCCCTACTCCCTACTAATATAGGGGTTATATATAGGGGTTAGGGAGTGGTTTCGGACACAGCCCATGTGTTCAGTTGGTTTGGATGGCACTGTGTGCAGTAGCTGACTGAACACTGTCTCTTTCATCTGTGCGATACAGTGTCCCCTCTCTGGAGCGCTCCTCTCAGAGTGTGAGGAGAGCGTATTAGGTGGGTCAGTGGCTAGGGGAGTGTCCGATCCACGTCAAGTGTCTCGTGTGTGTCCTAGTGAAGTGTGTGTGTGTGGCAGTGTGTTTGGGTGGGAACAGTAGTGTGTCTGTGTGTATGTATGTGTGTGTGTGTGTGTGTGTGTGTGTTTAGTGTTAGCCTAACCAGCGTGTTTAGTGCTTTAGTCTCACACACCCTGATCCTCTGTGTCCACAGCTTCACGGAGTGTTACGAGTGGTCATGGAGCCGTTGCTAGGTGACATGCCTCTCATTGGAGCCCTGTCGATATTCTTCCTCAAGAAACCTGTGAGTCCTCTACAACGCCTCTCCTCACCGAAGGAAACTGCTCATTAACGTGTCAGATACGGGTTTTACAGCGAATAATCTATCTATCCCTCTCTTTCTTTTTTTGTTCAGAGATTCCTGACAAAGTCTTTTGGTACTTTAAGTCAGAATGGAATTTTCCCAGTGGATAGGAAGGAGTGCAAGAAGCCTTAAATAGCTTCATATGAGGCTAGCCCTACTTTGGTAGATCTCTCTTCTGTGCCTCTGCAGCCCACACAGAGAGAGAGACAGAGAGAGGGAGAGAGAGAGAGAGGAAGAGAGAGAGAGAGGGAGGAAGAGAGAGAGAGAGAGAGAGAGGAAGAGAGAGAGAGAGAGGGAGGAAGAGAGAGAGCGAGAGAGAGGGAGAGAGAGAGAGGAAGAGAGAGAGAGAGAGGGAGGAAGAGAGAGAGAGAGAGAGGAAGAGAGAGAGAGACAGGGAGGAAGAGAGAGAGAGAGAGGGAGGAAGGAAGAGAGAGAGAGAGAGAGACTGAGAGGGAGAAAAGGAGAGGGAGAGACAGAGAGAGAGAGAGAGAGAGAGAAACAGAGGGAAACAGAGAGAGAGAGAGAGAGAGAGAGCGAGCGAGTGCAGATAGACTGCAGTAGACAGGGTGGGGGGGGGGTGTCTACAGGAGCTAGTCAGTAAATCACTTTATTTTTATGTGGATGTCTGGAAGACTATTCGATGTAAATGATATATGCTCATGCTTATACACACACAAACACACACATACACAAACAGACACACCTAATTCATGTTTGCACACGCACGAACACCTACACACACAGCTATCCCAGTGGCCTTGCCGTTGATGATGTTTCTACCTCAAATCAGCCTGACCCTGGTAGAAAGCAGAAAGATGGATGCTCTCCCTACACCAGCCTGCCTTCAGTGAACTGAACTGCTTAGCAAAGCTGCTCTCTTCACTGTACGAGAGCCTGCCATAAATGGCCTGATCTTTTATGCCACAATAAAAGGAAGAAAAAAAAACCTTTGCAGACCGTAATAGGTTAAGCCCCAGTCTTTGTTGGGTTTCCACGGAGATGCCAAAGCTAAGTGAAATAGGGGAATAAAACGTTGTATTTGTGACTGCAACACTTTGTTGTACTAATGTTGAACACTTACTGCTAATGGTACCTGATACATCATTCAGGACAGAATGCTGAATCTGTGGCTGTACAATGGTTATCCACAGGATGAAATGAGAGGGGCATGAAAGTGTTGTTAACAGCATAAGAAACACTTTATGTGACCCCTGAGATTCCTCATGTGGTATTCAGAATATGAAAGAATGCTGATGCAGCATTTGTAGCATCCTGAACATAAGGAAGGAGTGGGGGGGGGGGGGGGGGGGGGGGGGGGGGGGGGGGGGGTTTAAGGTGGAGCCTGGGGTATTGGCCCCCTGTGGTGCAGGGGCCTGGTGTTAGGAAGGAGGTGCTGTGGTCCAGAGAGGTGCAGCCTACTGCACTTTGAGTTACCCGGTGTATGAATTGTGCTGTATAAATAAAATTGCCTTGCCTGACTATCTGGGAAGCAGCCTTGATAACCCTGCAATGTTCCCTCTCCCCTCCCCTCCCCCTCCCCCTCCCCCCCTCCCCCCTCGCCCTGCTTCAAATCATCACTGCTGCACAGTGCACATCAGCAGCTGAGCACCCAACCTGCAAGGAAGAGAAAAAGACACAAAGAAATGGAGGGAAAGAGAGAGAGAGACCACAGAGGGGGGGGGGGGGGGGGGGTTAGGGAGGAACAGCAATTAGCACTCGCTCGCAGTGAAACCCAATAATGGAGGGCTGGTAGAAAAACAAATGTGTTTTTTCAAGAGTGTTAAGAGGATTTTAAAGTGGATCTGCAGGTCGTTTTGTTTCATTTCGCCTCAGAGTACAATGTCTTTCCTGGGACTCCAACTAAACCAAGTGCTGTGTTAACAGCAGCCGTTTGGCCCACAACAGCAAAGCTCTTCTCTATAGGGCTCATGTGACAGTGTTGTCAGGAGCCTAATCACCGACAGGTACACATCCATTGTCCCCCCCCACCTTGATTGTCAAGGTGCTTTGGCGTATTTGAGGTAGTCAGGTGTTGCTGGTTTTGCTGCAACACCAAGAGGTGAGGTGACTCACCAGGAGGCCTTGGGGGGATGTGGCTCCTTGTGGGGATGTGGCTCCTTGTGGGGATGTGGCTCCTTGAGGGGATGTGGCCCCTTGTGGGGATGTGGCTCCTTGGGGGGATGTGGCTCCTTGTGGGGATGTGGCTCCTTGGGGGGATGTGGCCCCTTGGGGGGATGTGGCCCCTTGTGGGGATGTGGCTCCTTGAGGGGATGTGGCTCCTTGTGGGGATGTGGCTCCTTGTGGGGATGTGGCTCCTTGTGGGGATGTGGCTCCTTGAGGGGATGTGGCTCCTTGTGGGGATGTGGCCGCTTGGGGGGATGTGGCCCCTTGGGGGGATGTGGCCCCTTGGGGGGATGTGGCTCCTTGGGGGGATGTGGCTCCTTGTGGGGATGTGGCTCCTTGGGGGGATGTGGCCCCTTGGGGGGATGTGGCCCCTTGTGGGGATGTGGCTCCTTGAGGGGATGTGGCTCCTTGTGGGGATGTGGCTCCTTGAGGGGATGTGGCTCCTTGAGGGGATGTGGCTCCTTGAGGGGATGTGGCTCCTTGAGGGGATGTGGCCCCTTGAGGGGATGTGGCTCCTTGAGGGGATGTGGCTCCTTGAGGGGATGTGGCTCCTTGAGGGGATGTGGCCCCTTGAGGGGATGTGGCTCCTTGAGGGGATGTGGCTCCTTGAGGGGATGTGGCTCCTTGGGGGGATGTGGCCGCTTGGGGGGATGTGGCTCCTTGAGGGGATGTGGCCCCTTGAGGGGATGTGGCTCCTTGAGGGGATGTGGCTCCTTGAGGGGATGTGGCTCCTTGGGGGGATGTGGCCGCTTGGGGGGATGTGGCCCCTTGAGGGGATGTGGCTCCTTGAGGGGATGTGGCTCCTTGGGGGGATGTGGCTCCTTGAGGGGATGTGGCCCCTTGAGGGGATGTGGCTCCTTGAGGGGATGTGGCTCCTTGAGGGGATGTGGCTCCTTGAGGGGATGTGGCTCCTTGAGGGGATGTGGCCCCTTGAGGGGATGTGGCCCCTTGGGGGGATGTGGCTCCTTGGGGGGATGTGGCTCCTTGTGGGGATGTGGCTCCTTGGGGGGATGTGGCTCCTTGGGGGGGATGTGGCTCCTTGGGGGGATGTGGCTCCTTGAGGGGATGTGGCCCCTTGGGGGGATGTGGCTCCTTGAGGGGATGTGGCTCCTTGAGGGGATGTGGCCCCTTGAGGGGATGTGGCCCCTTGAGGGGATGTGGCTCCTTGAGGGGATGTGGCCCCTTGAGGGGATGTGGCCCCTTGAGGGGATGTGGCTCCTTGAGGGGATGTGTAAACCAGCCAGGTTTAATAACTCCTCACTGTGTGGTGTTTACCTCCAGTGAGGACGATCTTTATTCAGTAGCAGGGTTATGTGTGTCAGTAAGCCTTTCTGGGACTCCATGGGTTAGTTCTGGTGTTCAGGATTTTAGTATCTGTATTCATCGACAGCAGTGCCATTCTGTCAGTGCATCATAATGTGGCTGGAATATCGCTAAAGTTGAAGGTTTTATCCAGTTAAAGATTTGTATCCAGTACATTTATCTTCCCTCTTATGTGTTCCCTTCCAAGTTTTCCCTCAGAGAAATTAAATGGACACATAACTGAGATGAATGAGATTAATACTGTAAGCAGCTGCACTGCGGAGAAATATGGTTTAATCTGCGAGTTTGTCTTGATTGACGCCTAATTGTTCTGTTTGTCTTTCTGTCTCTGTGTCTTCTCTGTTGTCCTCTTTCTCTGTTCTTTGTAGATTTTGGAAATCAACTGGACGGGTTTGACCAATATTCTAGACATTCCTGGGCTAAAGTAAGTCTGGGGGAACTAGTTTGTCAGCCCCTCTCTCCTAACACACTGAGATAGCAGGGTTATCTGCATGGCTTATCACAGAACCTGTGCATGTTGAGTCTGGAGGTATTTTATCTGTGTGTCGTACGTGTGTGTGTGTTGAGGGTGTGTGTATGAGTTGAGAGGGTGTGTGTGTGTGAGTTGAGAGGGTGTGTGTGTGTGAGTTGAGAGGTTGTGTGTGTTGAGGGTGTGTGTGTGTGTGTGTGTTGAGGGTGAGTGTGTGTGTGTGTTGAGGGTGTGTGTGTGTTGAGTGTGTGTGTGTGTGTTGAGGGTGAGTGTGTGTGTGTGTGTGTTGAGGGTGAGTGTGTGTGTGTGTTTGCTCTGGCCCGTGTGAGTGCTTTATTCTTGAGAACAGTACCTCCCCTCATGAAGCCGTCATGCTCAACAGGGTCCTGCTAACCCCCAGTCAGCAGAGTGGCTCATTTAGAAGACTGCAGGTTTCATCCCGTTGGCTCTTCAAATCTCAGGGGAAGCTCAGTAGTTTCTGAATAGGGACGCTCACAGTGGATTGTAAAGCTGAAATACCTGAGTGTTGAGACATAGTTGGTTTTCATTAGATTATAGAACAAATACTTGTAGGGAAAAGCAGCTAAAATCCTAAATGAAATCATATCTCTTGTAAGTCGCTTTGGATAAAAGCGCCTGCTAAATGAATACATTTAAATATCTCATGGAGAACAGATAGACACACGTCTGCCCAAACTCAGAAAAGGATCTGGAAATCAATCTCAACAGCCAGTAGACCATGACTCAATTAGATGTGTGAGTGAGTGTGTGTATGTATGTGAGTGTGTGTGTGTGTGAGAGTGTGTGTGTGTGTGAGTGTGTGTGTGTGTGAGTGATATGGAAGCCCTGCTCATGTGATCCTTTGAACGGCTGGTTTTGGGAATGGGGTCGTCTGGCGTTAGGAGACCAGCTCTCTGTCTGCAGGGGACTGACAGCATCAGCTGTGTACTACAGCACAGGCTGAGGACACTCCCACTCTCCCGCCCCCGCACCCCCTTAGCCAAGCCCACAGTGCTGTCACAGTGCTGTCATAGTCCCCGCCCCCAGAACCATACCACGGTTCATGAAGTCTCTCTCTCTCTTCCTCTCTCTCTTCTTCTTTATCTGACAGCCCATCTCTGCTCTGCATCGGACGTTTATTAGTAACTTCACGGAGTGTGTGTGTGTGAGTGTGTGTGTGTGTGAGTGTGAGTGTGTGTGTGTGTGTGTGAGTGTGTGTGTGTCTGTGTGTGTCTGTGGGCGTTTGTTGTGGTGGTCTAATGTTATTTCTGGTCTGGTCACTTGCCGCCGCAAGGTCAGCAGGGAACAGTAACAGCTGAAACTGCTGGAATATTCCACGGCTGTTTCCACACGGCTACAGCCCCCCCCCCCTCAGCCACCCCTTAGCCCCCCCCTCCCCCCTCAGCCCCCACTCAGCCCCCCCCCTCAGCCCTCCCTCAGCCCCCAAACAGTGCACCTTCTCCACGTGATCAATCATGCTCTGACGGGGGGAGTCATGTTCCCTCTAATGCCCCTTGTGATGGGCTCTGGTGGGATCTTCCTTAAGGCTGGACAGAGATAGGACATGATGAGTGTGGGGTGTTTCAGGGGAGGAGGAAGACATGGTGCCGAGGCACCCTGAGGTCATGCTATGCTGTTAGACACACGCTGAACTGTCGCTCTCTCACTTTGAAGACGTGAGAAGGGAAGACCAGTTAAAAAGTTGCCCCTTGTCCCTCAGCTTCAGTAAACCCCTCCTGTTATTAGGGGACTGCTTGCACATGTCTGTATGTGGGTCTGTAGGTCTGTTGTTGGTCTGTTGTTGTCCTGTTGCAGGGACCTGAAGGTCGTTATATTACTGGATCACAGTGATATTTTGAGCTTTGTCGGCTTACTCCAACATCGTGCTTGAACCCAATCCAACGTTCCCTTTTGAATAACTTGATAGCATATTCTTTCCTGCTTAGACGAGATTATGTGAGCATTATTTATACAGCCATGATATTAGATGACAGACAGCCAGGATTGACTTCATCTGGTCTGTTTATTTCTCTTTTTCCAGCGGCTTCTCTGATAGTATAATTCAAGACATCATCTACAGCTACCTGGTGTTACCTAATCGCATCACCATTCCCCTGGTGGGAGATGTGGAACTTGCTAAGCTGCGCTTCCCTATGCCTAAGGTAGTGTGTCTCACATAAAGCATCACACAATCTTCAGTTAGCATTCAGCTTTCGCATCATTTAACATTAATTTCAACAACAACAACGGAAGCACGAGTTGTTACGCATTAGATCTGCGAAAATAGCCCTCCGAAGTTACTGCCGCAAATAATGCAGAAATAATCATGAATAATGTAGCTGGTTACAGTGAGAAGATCCACGTTATCATCGTGCATCAATTGATTCACTGGCACCTTTGCTTTGATAAGCACAGGTTGGTGGAGTCTGTCTTGATAACTAGCGGTGGTGTTGCACACAGCTGTGAGCACAGCCTTGTTACGGTCTCCAGATACTGTCAGCTCTTATCTAGTCTTCCTAGCCTGGCCTGGAAGTGTCACAGACTTCTATAATTACAACTCTCCCAGCCCTTAAGTGCTTCCTTATTGTGCTCCTATCTTATTGTTGTTGTTGTTGTTGTGTGTGGTTGTGTGCGTGTTTGTGTACCTTGTGTGTCTGTCCAGGGAGTCCTCCGTATCCACTTCCTGGAGGCCCAGGACCTGGAGGGGAAGGATAAGTTCCTGGGGGGTCTTATCAAGGGAAAGTCTGACCCTTACGGGGTCATACAGATCGGCAACCAGCTCTTCCAGAGCAAGACCATCAAAGAGTGCCTGCACCCCAAATGGAACGAAGTTTACGAGGTGATGAACCGAAACATTCCCCCATCCTTCACTCCTCCTCAGACATGCAGCCGATGGCTCTGAACGTGTCGAAGACGTTCACGTCACATAAATACACTTACAGCTCCAACTATGGATTTTTCTTCTCCTTTTTTTTTTTTTTTTACTCCAATCTGGCTAAGTGTTATTCTAATCAATATCATTCTTAACAGGAAATCAACAGTGTAAATTGAATGGTTTTATTGTGTTAATGGCGTGTCTAGGTACAAACAGCAGGTTATATGATATAATGTGTACAGATGTATTGTGGACTTGTGAATTGAGATGGACGCTGTGTGTTGTTGTCTTTAGGCCCTGGTGTACGAGCACTCAGGTCAACACCTGGAGATCGAGCTGTTTGATGAAGACCCAGACAAGGATGACTTTCTGGGCAGGTATGATCATCAGATCGCATGGGTTCACTTCCTACACCGAGCTGCATCATTTACCTTTAGTCACTGCGCCACATGACTCCCTCTGTGTCATCGTGAGCCAGCGCTCTTCTCTGTACTGTATTAAACCTGCCTGCTCACTTTCCTGATCTTATAACCTGACATCTAGTATGTGGGGAAACGAGATTGTTTAAAAAAACCCTGTGCAAAGACACCTGACCTTATCCAGATAATGGATGCTCTTTAGCCAGCTGGAGATAATGAAGGCCGTTGATGAATGACTGACTGCAGTTATCTGAGCTCAGCTTGGGCATCCTCCTCTCTGGGGGGGGTGGGGGGGGGGGGGGGGGAAGATGGATGACTGGCGTGCTGAAGCAAGCCCAGCTCAACACTGTGCCAGCGAACTGCTGAAAGATGCCTCAGTTGAGATCGATTTATGTTTTCTCTCCTCGATCAGACACTGTGTCTTAAGCTTTCTCTGCACTTTTAATTGCAGCCTCATGATAGATCTGACGGAGCTTCACAGGGAACAGAAGGTAGACGAGGTAAACATACTTCTTGCCCTCATTAATACTTCAGAATCAGATTCAGAATCACTTTTTGATACCCAAGGGGAAACTCCTTAGTAACCATGGCACCTAGGCTCATCAATGCACATGGGGGAAGGGCGTAGGGGTAAAGGAGTGCACACAGGGGGTAAAAGGCTTGGAGTAAAATAAGAGTGCTAGTATATGGTATATACAGATCGGGAGATGAAATAAAGAATCTGCAGTAATGTATAATATACACAAATATACATTCAGTAAGGGTTTTTTATGGTACAGAGTAATAACTTAAGTAACAGAAGTAATATAACTTAGGGTGAAATATAGGTTTGATGTACACAGAAGACTAATAGCCTCATTGGGATTTGTTCATTGATCCATTTCAGTGGTTTCACCTGGAGGAGATTTCTACAGGGAAACTTCACTTGAAACTGGAGTGGCTTTCACTCCTGTCCACTCCTGAGAAGATGGAGCAGGTATGATATGAGACTCCTGTGAGACTCCTCAGTGCTGTGAGACTCCTCAGTGCTGTGAGACTCCTCAGTGCTGTGAGACTCCTCAGTGCTGTGAGACTCCTCAGTGCTGTGAGACTCCTCAGTGCTGTGAGACTCCTCAGTGCTGTGAGACTCCTCAGTGCTGTGAGACTCCTCAGTGCTGTGAGACTCCTCAGTGCTGTGAGACTCCTCAGTGCTGTGAGACTCCTCTTAGTATCACCTTAAGCATGTCTTCATTTAGCTGACGCTTTGTCACACGTCTGTCATGATGCATGTTTGCTTCCTGGTCTCCTCTGTCCAATCAGGTGTTGAGTAGCGTGCGCGCCGATAGGAGCCTGACCAATGAGGGGCTGTCGTCTGCTCTGCTGGTGGTGCATTTAGACTCAGCCACGAACCTCCCGGTATGTGGGTACAAGCACATAGCTGTTGTTTCACGCTGGTGTTTGTATAATATCCTCTTCTGTATAGTTTGCTATTCACATGCACAGTAGTGAACTACAGACCTCATTCACTTTATATGTGTTTGTCAGGAATGCAGTTTTCCTTCCCTCCACTACCTGTCCTTCACCCAACTATGCAACGCTTTCATCCTCAACCATATCTTTTGACCATCGAGTCTGACCCAGGGTTAGAGGTAGAACTGTTAACAACAGGAACAGCTGGGGCCAGCAGTTGAAGCTAGTTCTGTGTTTGCTTAGAAACTAGAGTCTGTTCTCCCAAGGTGAGGTCACATGGCCAGGAAAACATCTTTCTTTACCCCCCCCACCTTCGATCTCAGCCACAAGAGAGGACACCAGCCATTAGCAAGACATACTGTAGCACAGTATCTCTGGAGCCATTTCCCCAGCCCTCATTCCATTTCCCCCCTCCCTCTTGTCTCTCCGTTCCTGCACCATAAAGAGCGTCTTCACGGGGAGTCTGGGCTGTGGAAACTTAAGAGAGAGGAGGGCGTCCGGCCTAGTGTTTTGTGAGAACAGTACACCAGAGTATAGGACGTTATTCGTGAGTCCTCTGGTGCTCCCCTTGCATCCTGGTGTTAAACACTAGCATCGTGTGTTGTGGAGTGGAAACACATAACAGAGGTCCTCAAGTCTTCAACCATGAAGGATGGCAAGTGACTTCGCTGCATGGTGTTATTCATAATAATTCTCCCAATTCTAAATACCCATTGATTCGTGAAAGAAATAATCGATTGAGAAAGTACAAGCTGTACGTGAGAGGGAAGATATCCTTCTGGAGAGCCAAGCAGGATGTAAATCTGGTGTATAGAAGCAGGTTAGCTCTGAGGTATTCGTCATATTGCGGGGTGTGTTGAAATAATCTATCAATCTGTCAGATTTGCAGTAAAAGAGTAGCTAACAGGTTAGGGTAACCTTCCTCATTTTTGTCAGTCCCATTCGGGGTCGTTCCTGGAAATGTTCATAAACGAAGCTTCACAAAGTCTCACTGACTCACTGTCAGGGCTGAATCTCAGATCTGTCGCCAAAAAGTCTTCTGCTGATGATTCTTTTATTTTGTCATCTTTTTTTTTTCTTCCACTCATCTCTGCAGCCCTTTTTCTCATCCTTTCTGGGTTCTTCTCAACCAATCACCATCTAAAACAGTTTAACTCAATCATCCTCATTCTACTAACTGGCTGTGGTTCTCTCCCCCCCCTATCCCCCCACCCCCCCCCTCTCCCTCTGGCTTAAAGACCAGCCTGTTAGACTTCAGCTCAGAAGGCTTGAAGCAAACCTCAGTCTTTAAGAAGGTAAAGTAGGCAAGAGCCTCGCATGCACATCTCACGCACATGGCGCTTGTGTGTGTGTGTGTGTGTTTGTTCTGTGTTTGTGTCAGGCTGAGTCTTGTAAACACCTCAGGGAATGAAACCAGAAGCACCGTCTGTGAAACGAGCTGTTGTTCGTCGCTTGCATGGCATGGATGATGATGTTCGGCCTTGATAAAGAATGTGTCTCACGTGACTTGATTGTCAATTCTTTCTTATTTTCTTCATTTTCCCGCCTCTTGACATTTCACCCTGTTAGAACTTGCTTTGTTGTCAGCAAGACTCATGTTTAATGGGGGGAAATCTTGATAACCTTGATGAAGTTAGAGCAGATTTTTAAGTAGTTCTTGAAAGAGAAAGAGAGATTTGGTAGAGCAGAAGAGGTCAAGGGGATAAATCACAACTCATTACAATACCTTTCCATTGATGTTAACCTTTACATTCAAATAACTTTGAATGATCCCCCCCCTTCCCCCCACACACTCACACACGCACACACACACATATATACACACATACAAACACACACCCATAATGGAGAACCATTATTAACCTGACCCTTTTGTGCTTTTGTGTTCCCTTTAAAAAACTCACTTCTGGCATGTGGTACTGTTGTTCAGTTTGTGTTGTACAGTTATCATGTTTCTCATTGTGCTCATGTGACCTGTTAGATATTCCGTGCCTCCCCAGAGCAAAGTGAGCGCTGGTAACCTGGCAACCTCAGATGCATTCATGTGTGCTAGTGTTGTCCATAACGAAGCATGGCTTTTTGTGTGAATCTGAGAACACAATAAACACACTTAGAATTCCTGGAAGACTAAGATTGGGGCGAGGCTGTTTCCTTGGTTTCAGTGTTGGGCAGCCCAGCCTGTGAAAGCCTAAACAATCAACTTATCTATGACCCTCAGGAAAAACAAGTTTCACAGTAATGAATGACATGTCTAGAATGACAGGTAACACTGCTCTGTGTGTGTCTGACCCTGAGTCCTCTCTCTTCACCTGCTGCAGGCAGCTAAGAAGACCAGCACTGATCCCAGTCCCTTCGTTAAGTTTACAGTTGGACCCAAAAGCCACGGCAGTAAGGTAGATGAGACCCCACAGCTAACCAACACACCTCACTGTGTGCCCACAACAACACTACTGTTTCCACCCTTCTGTTCTCAGAGACCCACTGGGCTCGTGACTTAACCCCAAGTCTTATTGTTCTCTTCATCCCTCTGTCACTACCTTGTCTGTTGTCGTGCCTCTCATGTTGCAGTGATTCAGTACGGCTGTTGTGTTTCCTCCTCAGGTTCGTTACAAGACCAGCGAGCCTCTCTGGGAGGAGGCTTTCTCCTTCCTGGTTCACAACCCCAGGAGACAGGAACTGGAAGTAGAGGTAGAAGTCCACATCCTCAGGGACTACAACTCCCATGATCTTAAAAAAAAAAAAAAAAACTAGTTGTAGTAAATCTAACTTAGCTGTCTGTCGGACCGTCTGATTGGATACCCAGGTGAAGGATGACAGGCACAAGTGCACCCTGGGTAACCTGACAGTGCCTCTGAGCGGCCTGCTGGCGATGGAGGACATGACGCTGACTCAGAGCTTTCCCCTGAAGAACTCGGGGCCCAGCTCCACCATCAAACTCAAGATGGCACTTCGGGTAAACACGCACAGCACCCCTGTGGTGCTGCTGTCCAACACAGGCTGGATACAGAACACAGCCTCACACCGGAGGATCAGTGGGTGGCAAACGGGCGGAAAAACTCGCTTAGCTGGTTTTTCTGCTACATTTATCTTGATCAAGTACTTAACACACTTTTATCTTCTATTTCTGCAGTACGTTTGACATGATTCCTACTGTAGATGTATTTCTTGATCAGCTACCATTGGTAAAGCAGTAGGCCACTTTTCATCCTATCCTAGTTTTGTTCAATACAAATATGTACAGTAAAAATCCCTCTTCCTGTTTGTTGCTGCCCTCTGCTGTGTTTGTGCAGATTCTGTGCTTGGAGAAGCAGAGTGCATCCGGCCAGCCGTCCTCTGTCCAGGTGAGGAAAGGCAGCTCATCAGCCAACCTCCCAGGCCCGACCCCAGCCCCCGCTCCAGGCCCCACCCCAAGACCCACCCCAGGCCCCAGACCTTCCGTCTCCGAGTCCCTTCTGACCCCGACCCCTCCCATCCCGATGGAGGCCTCCACCCACACCCTCCACCCTCATCGGAGGGACGGGGAGCCCTACTCAGCCAGCCCCCTCCGGAGCCGCTCAGACCTGGGCACGTGCATCTCCAGCTCCCAGAAGCACCTGGCCCACAAGGAGTCTAATGCCAGCCTGGCCTCTGACGTGTCCCTGCCCTTCGCCACCCAGGAGCTGCAGCAGAGACTACGCCAGCTGCAGAAGTAAGTAGACACGTGCACACACACACACACACACACACATAGCCCTGTACACACACAGCCATGTACACACTGTACACATACAACCCTGCACACACACACACACAAGCCTATATACACACAACCTGTACACACACACAATCCTGTACAAACACACACAAGCCTATATACACACAACCTGTACACACAAACAATCCTGTACAAACACACACAAGCCTATATACACACAACCTGTACACACACACAACCCTGTACACACCCAACCATGTACACACAGTCCTGTACACACAACAACCCTTTACACACCCAACCATGTACAGTACACACACTCGGCAATACAGGTAAAACTCTCACAAACACATTGGAACTCACTCACTAATAAATGTACACAATAACAAACAAAATAAGCCTGTGTTGTGTCTTCAGTGGGTCGTCTCCCTGCCAGTACCCTCTGGGTGAAGTCCAGCTGACTGTGCGTCACAGCTCCCAGAGGAACAAGCTCATTCTGGTGGTGCACGCCTGCCGGTGAGTGCCAGGCTGGATGTAATCGGGGGCGTCAGATGGCTCAATGGTTAAGGCGTTAGCCTCATGATCGGAAGGTTGTGAGATCGAGCCCTGGCTGTGGCTATATGGCGTTGTGTCCTTGGGCAAGGCACTTCACCCTACTTGCCTCAGGGAGAATGTCTTCAGGGAGTTGCTCTGCTCCCATTCTGTATACCTGTACTTACTGTAAGTCGCTTTGGATAAAAGCGTCTGCTAAATGAATAAATGTCAATGTAAATCTACTACAGGACTGTTTATCACTTTGAGAAGAGCAAGAGGGCCTTAATGATCACAACACTTCACACCATCTAGCTTTTTTTAAATGTACAAATCCTGTTTCTCTATAGAAAACTACTGCTACCATATCAAACTAAATGTTATTTGTAATCAATGTCACAGAGGGCTTTACATATGAGCACAGAATAGAACTGCTCATAATCTATAAGCCTGCTATGTTCGGGGTCTATCATGTTGCTATGCTCAGTGACCGGTGCTCTTTTGTAAAGCTATCTCTTGTAAGTTGCTTTGGATAAAAGCATCTGCTAAATGAATAAATGTAATGTAAATGTAACTGCACCTAAACCCAATTTAAACGGGAATCAATTGGGATATGACTGACTTCTTGATGTCCTCAGGAACCTGATAGCATTCACCAAGGACGGCTCGGATCCCTTCATCCGGGTCTACCTGCTGCCTGACAAGAGCAGAACCGGCCGTAGGAAGACCAACACTATGAAGAAGACCCTCAACCCAGTGTTCGATCAGACGTAAGTCCCATCGCCCTGTTAGACACAGACACTGTATCCCCAGGTAACTGGACACCTCACTTTCTCTTTCTGCTGTTGGGGACAAAAGCTCTGGTTTTGCATTACAGATCTGATGAAATTGAATAGCTTCATCAGTTCTCTCAAATGACGAGGGGTGAACCAAAATGTGTGTGTGTGTGTGTGCCTGCAGGTTTGAGTTCAGTGTGTCTATGGTGGAGCTTCACAGGAGAACTCTAGATGTAACAGTGAAGAATGGAGGAAGTATTCTGTCCAAACACAAAGGACTCCTTGGGAAGGTAGGATCATCTGCCACCTGAATCTTAATCACAAACTGAACCTTAAAATTGACTTTTATGCTAAACCTTGAGGATCATTTATATCTGAGCTATTTCTTTTTAAATGGTGGATCAGGCATTGTGACGCATTTGTGATTTAAGCATTTGTGACTTTTTTTTTCATGTTCATTTACAGGCACTGGTGGATTTGAGCAGCGATGACATAGTTAAAGGATGGACTCAATGGTAAATCTGAATGAACATTGTCAACGCTGTCAGATTGAACTGTCACTCAGAATATTAAAGGTTCTGAGTCTGAATATGGAACATGGTGTGGAATAAATATAGTTCACTGTATGTTGATGTTCCAGGATAACTTTTTTTGACTTCTTGCAGGTACACTCTCACAGAAGACGGCACCTGCAAACCTGCCCAAGCCTAGGACAGGAGACAGGAGACAAGAGACAAGAGACAAGAGACAGGGGACAGGAGACGGGACAGGGGACAGGGGACAGGAGACAAGAGACAAGAGACAGGGGACAGGAGACGGGACAGGGGACAGGGGACAGGAGACAGGAGACAAGAGACAGGGGACAGGGGACAAGAGACAGGAGACAAGAGACAGGGGACAGGGGACAGGAGACAAGAGACAGGGGACAGGAGACAGGGGACAGGAGACAGGAGACAAGAGACAGGGGACAGGAGATAAGAGACAGGAGACAGGAGACAGGGGACAGGGGACAGGAGACAAGAGACAGGGGACAGGAGACAGGGGACAGGAGACAGGAGACAAGAGACAGGGGACAGGAGATAAGAGACAGGAGACAGGAGACAAGAGACAGGGGACAGGAGACAAGAGACAGGAGACAGGAGACAAGAGACAGGGGACAGGAGACAGAAGACAAGAGACAGGGGACAGGAGACAGGGGACAAGAGACAGGGGACAGGGGACAGGAGACAAGAGACAGGAGACAAGAGACAGGGGACAGGGGACAGGAGACAGAAGACATGACCATACCTTCCTGGGACAGGAGACAGAAGACATGACCATACCTTCCTGGGACACGAGACAGGAGATAAGAGATAGGGGACAGGGGATAGGGGACAGGGGACAGGGGACATGACCTTCCTGATCACGATACAGGCTGCCTGCCCCTGCCCACATCCACAGACACCTCCTCCTCCTCTTCTTCAGTATAGTCATGAAGGGCACATCATTCTCATACCCGTCTAGTCTGTCCCCCACTTCAACACAGGCTGCTGTAGAGATGAGTCCCTGTTTCCATCTCCTCTCTGGGTGGGAAACGTTCCCACTGTGGGGAAAAGCATCATGGACAGGGATGATTTAGATGTGTCTCAGCACATCACCTGCCTTGTCTTGTTTTGTGATGTACACGCACACAATAAGCATTCATGTTACCGGCTCGAATGTGTTGGTCTTTCTATTGATTGTCGTACTGTTATACTAAGGAACAATGCTAACATGTCACATGCAAACATCACAGGATCGCTCCGATTTCAAACAAATGCTGTTGACGCTATTTACTCCAAAGGGACAGGCAGAGACTCACTAGTTGTTGAAAGTAGCAGACTGAACATGTGTTTATTTGTTACATATTTCTTTTTGTCATGCAGTGTTATTTAGTCTGTGTATTCTTTATTGACAAATTTTGCGCTTCCAACTTTGCTCAGAATAGACATGGTGCAATATTGTCTGAATAATGTGACAGTTTGGGGACGAGGAAGTGCTGTATATAGTATGGATCCGTGTATAAAATGTTAAATTAAGAGTTTGAGTTTACCGAACTTCTCGTTTTGAACAGCGTGTAAATTAAAAAATAATATCTGAACATGTAACAGCAGACAGCAATGTCAGCTATTGGATTATGCTCATTTTTTTGAGCAGTATTGTTAGATTGATTTTTGTGTGTGTGTCAGAATGACAGATTTTGCCCTACTGCATTAGGTATGCCATGCACTAATTACAGTTGGAACCTACCTACTCATAACCAAACCCACATTATTTGTTATCCTATCTGTGCCTTAAGAATAACTATACATACAAACTTGTTTGTTTGCCATCTTTGAGTTTTACAACAAGCAGCCTTAAGGCTTTTGAATGATAATAAAAAGAGAAAACGACATGTCTATTTTATTGTATTTATTTTTATTTAGGCTATATCTAGTATATATGTATTATTATTATATATTCTATTTTTATTATGGGCCTGTTCCATTAGTGAACCCCAGTGTTAAAGATCTTTGGTGCCATCTAGTGCTCTGCTCAAGCTACGCCGGATATGACATCATGACGTAGGGGACCAAAACTCAAATTTGGGCGCGTGCTGGGTGAGTGCTGCCTGACATAACAGAAATACTTTGAACATAACTAATGAATACTAGCAAGTTAATAATATAATAATAATAATAATGTATATCATTATACATATTTTAAGCGGTACAACGCGAGTGGCGACATAAAGTCGCCAGGTAAAGGAGCTTTGGTCAACTGTGTTGAACACTGAAGCTTCAACTGTTTGTGTTTTGTAGTTTCATTGTTGTTGTTGTTTTGTAGTTTATTTTATCCAGGTTCAACTGTGATAATCAAAGAAAAATCTGATTTCCCGACAGGAAACCTTCTTATTTTAATCCAAACATGTCTAAACGAGAGGCTTTTATCAGTTCAGTCTGCAAAGAACATCTAGATGACTTCCTCAAGTTCATCAAACTCCATGTAAGTAAGGTCTATTTCGTAGATCTCGTTGAGTTGGTTGCAGGTTCGAATCCATTGTCCTTATATGGGCATATGTGAAGCCCTTTGTGACATTACTTGTAAAACAGTGATTGATTTGATGTCCATCAGAATGAGGCTACAGAGCCCTTCGACCTGGATGAAGTGGTGCAGGAGATGTCAAAGAAGCAGAGGGAGAGTCTGTGGGCCAGACTGGCCTCACTGCTGCTGCTGCTGCTGGATGAGCTCTCCCCAGATCACTGGAGCCCAGAGGACAGGGACGATGCCATGGAAGTGGAGGGGTCCAAGGATCGGGTCAGTCCTACTGTCAGACCTGCGTTATGTAGAGACACTGCACGATGGGGACCTGCCTAGTAACAAGGACACGGTGCTTTTCAAGCATGACCATATCGTTTCTAACTAGGATAGTTAAGCATAGAAGAATTTCTATTCAAATGCTGTTCAGTGGAGTTGTGAACATTTTCACTTGTGTTCATTCCAGAAACGCATTATGGAGGTTGTGTGCGGGGTGACACAGGTGGTCATAGCCTCAGTGTCTGTCATCCAGGACGGAGACACCTACACCTCCCTCCTGCAGTGTGCCACCAGGCTGAACGGTAGGACTCTGCTCCACTGCTGCGCAGCTGACATGACAGAGCACAGGCATGAGGGTTCTGCATGTCATGGCAACAAACACTTTGTTTTCATTGGCCGTGGTTATGAATAACAAACGCTCTGGTTCTGGTTCTCTGTGGGAGTCAGGAGGCTGAGCGGTTAGGGCGTCGGCCTAGGGATCAGAAGGTTGCCAGTTCGATTCCCGGCTGTGTCAACATGACGTTGTGTCCTTGGGCAAGGCACTTCACCCTAATTGCCTCAGGGGGGAATGTACCTGTACTTGCTGTAAGTCACTCTGGACAAGAGCATCTGACTAATTAGTTCTCCCTCTCTCTCCCCCTCTCTCTCCCCCTCTCTCCCCCCCTCTCTCCCCCCCTCTCTCCCCCTCTCTCCCCCCCTCTCCCCCCCTCTCTCTCCCCTGCTTCCTCAGGTCTCCTGGCCTCCTTGCCGGTGTGTGAGGTGCTCCTGCAGCAGGCTGTCCTCCGTCTGTGTGAGGCCTGGTGGAAGAAGGGCCTCCTGGGGAGGGAGGAGCTGGGGTGCACAGTCTTCCTCAACAGCCTGGAGAAGAGCTTCATTCTCAAGAAACCAGTATGTTAGCAGCGCCTGCTTGTTATTTAATTGTTCCATTTTCTTTTTTTCTTTTTAACTTTTGTTGTTGAGGTGTGACATATGGAACAATGGCACATGACATTTGAAAAGAATTCCCCCCAAAAGTCCAGATGGACTGGACAATATTTTAGCTGAAAGGGTCATTCTCTCGTGCTATTAACACTAAAGGGCAACCTGGTGTTCCACATGTTATCCCAGTGTGTGTGTGTGTGTGTGTGTCTAATTGTGTGTGTGTGTGTGTGTGTGTGTGTGTGTGTATATATATATACAGTATATATATATATATATATATATGTGTGTGTGTGTGTGTGTTTGTATTCATGTCTGCAATACTTGCATGTGTGTCTCACTGTGTCCATGTGTCCAGGGTGCAGAGATCCAGAGGCTGTGGGCTCTTCATGAGGTGCTGCTCAGTGTGGACTGCACATCTGAAGACAGTCAGGACATCATGGACCTGCTGCAGCGCTGTTTCCTCAGCGCCTGTCACATCAAGCACGACGACGTAAGAGAGTGTGTGTGTGTGTGTGTGTGTGAGTATTTGTGTGTGTGTGTACTGCATCCAGGACTGATGACACTCTCGTCATGCCTCACAGGGAAAGCGTCTCATGGTGTTCCTGTTCAGTTGGAACGTCAGCTTCATAAGGAAGATCCACGAAACCATTAAGAACCAGCTTCAGTTCTTCACCAAGTAACACTTCATGTCCACCTTAAATCATCTATTACCACATCCCATTACTCTAAAACTGTAATGCCAAGCTGTCAGGAGTGGGTTTGATGAATGCTCGTCTGCTGATAGATGAGCTCTGTTCTGCTCTGACTCAGGACTCTGACCGACCACATCGCTGAGATCTACTTCCGGGCGTGGAAGAAGGCGTGTGGGGAGGTTCTGGAGGAGATGGAGAGCGCCTGCATCCAGGACTTCATGCAGCACGCCATCCTGCTGCACAGGAGCACGCCGGTCCACCCCAGAGTTCGACAGGTACAGGAAGCTGCTTATCAGCTTCAGAACATCTTAAAGAGAAGGTCTTATCTTAGTAATATGTCGGTGTGGACCCTGCTTCATCCAGGAGTGATCAGTTGTAGGAAAGTTTTCAGAGGTCGTCATCTGGACACTGTTTTCTTTTTCCTTCTCCAAAATCAAGACGTCTTATCTTAGTGTTGCTGTTCATTCGTCCTCTCTGAGTAGATACTGAGCTACTTCCACAAGAGGAAGGGACATCACAACCTGGACGAGATGCTTCACAGACTCTATAAACCCATCCTCTGGAGAGCCCTGACTGTATGTACTTAAGCATCCTCTGTGTCTCACATACACACACATACAGTACACACACACACACACAAACACACGAGCATTCACACACACATACACATATACACACATGAGCATACACTCACACACAAAACAAACACACTCACACAGTCTCACATGCACACTCTTACACACATACACTTACACATACAAACACACGCACACTCACACACACACACACACACACACAAACAGACTCTCGCACCGTATCTGATCTGGCCAGAGACTGAATTCCTGCCTTATCTGTGCAGGCTGCTAACTCTGAGGTGAGGGCCAACGCTACTCTGCTCTTCACTGAGGCCTTTCCTGTCCACGACCCCGGCCACAGCAGCGAGAAGATGGATGAGACCGTTCAGAAACAGCTGGACTCTCTGGTGGTGCGTAGCAGCACGGGTTTCCATTCACATCACATGCCTTTCAGCTTGATTTATTCTGCTTTTGACTTTTTGTAAACTGTTGTAAAAGTCTTGAAATGTTAAGTCCCATTCCATGAAAACAGTAAATAAATGAAAATGAATGGCTTCTAAACGTGTGTGTGTGTGTCTGCAGTGCCTGCTGGAGGACCCCCAGCCCCTGGTACGCTCCACAGCCACCCTGGGTGTGTGTAGGATCCTGGCTAAGTGCTGGGAGGTCATCCCTCCCACCATCATCGCTGACTTCCTGAAGAAGCTGGTGGTGGAGCTGGCTTCAGACTGCAGCTCCCCGGACGTCCGCTGCTCCGTCTACAAGGTGCCGAGTGGAAGTGGAGTGTATAGTGAACATGCCCCCCCAGCATGCCTGTCTCACTGTAATGAGGTGTCTTTAAACCATCAGAAGTCGTTTGATGAGCTAATGTTGCAGTGTGTTGATTGGCTGACCAGGTGTGTTGATTGGCTGACCAGGTGTGTTGATTGGCTGACCAGGTGTGTCCTCTGTGCTGCAGTGTCTGATCATCGTCCTGGACAACAGCCTGAGCCACCGTCTGCTGGAGCAGGTGCTTCCTGTCCTCAAGCACGGCCTCCATGACAGCTCAGAGAAGGTCCGTGCGGCCTTCCTGGATCTGCTGCTGAAGATCAAGGCTGTACGAGCTGCCAAGGTCTGACCGCGCGCGTGTCTGTGTCTGTGTGTGTGTGTGTGTGTGTGTGTGTGTATGTGTGTGTGTGTGTGTCTGTCTGTCTTACTGTGTGTGTCTGTCTGTGTGTGTGTGTGTGTGTGTGTCTGTCTGTGTGTCTGTCTGTCTGTCTGTGTGTGTGTCTGTCTGTGTGTGCGTGTCCGTCTGTCTTACTGTGTCTGTCTGTGTGTGTCTGTCTGTCTGTCTGTGTGTGTGTCTGTGTGTCTGTGTCTGCAAGGCCTTTGATTGTTTTGCTTCAAACACTGAGGAAAGGAAATGCCTCTCCTGTAGCTTTTCATCCTAAATATTCACCAAACATCCATAACACTGTAAAGACTGTTATCCCAGTTAGCTCTTTAATGAGCTGTTCATTGTTTTTCCATGGTGGTTAATGTAACTCTGCCCCCACCTCGCCCGCCCCTCTCTCCCTGCTCCAGTTCTGGAAGGTGTGTTCCATGGAGCACCTGTTGGCCCGCCTCGCCGTCGACTCTCAGCCAATCTCCAAGAGGATCGTCAACCTCCTTTTCAACTCCTTCTTCCCTGTTAACCAATCAGAAGAGGTGTGGTGTGAGCGCTGTGTGACTCTCATCCAGATGAACCCCAAGGCTGCCAGAAAGTTCTACCAGTACGCCCACTTCTACACAGCCCCTACTAACATAGGTGAGGCCACACACACACACACACACACTCACACACACACACACACTCACACACACAGCAGTGTGTAGCTGTGACAGCTCCTGGTTTCCTGTTGTGTTCCAGCCAAACTGATGCTGACCATCCGTCGCTGTCTGAACGCCTGCATCCAGAACACAGAGCTGAACAGCAGCAGCTCCAGCAACAAGGAGAACGACAGCGTAAGTCCCCAAAACACAGCCTTACCCCTGGCCTCACACAGCCTCTCCCCCTGGCCCCCTAACACACAGCCTCCCCCCCTGGCCCCCAACACACAGCCTCTCCCCCTGGCCCCCCAACACACAGCCTCCACCTGGCCTCAAACAGCCTCTCCACCTGGCCTCACACAGCCTCCACCTGACCCCTAACACACAGCTTCTCCCCCTGGCCTCACACAGCCTCTCCCCCTGGCCCCCCAACACACAGCCTCCACCTGGCCTCACACAGCCTCCACCTGACCCCTAACACACAGCTTCTCCCCCTGGCCTCACACAGCCTCTCCCCCTGGCCCCCCAACACACAGCCTCCACCTGGCCTCACACAGCCTCTCCACCTGGCCTCACACAGCCTCCACCTGACCCCTAACACACAGCTTCTCCCCCTGGCCTCACACAGCCTCTCCCCCTGGCCCCCCAACACACAGCCTCCACCTGGCCTCACACAGCCTCTCCACCTGGCCTCACACAGCCTCCACCTGACCCCTAACACACAGCTTCTCCCCCTGGCCTCACACAGCCTCTCCCCCTGGCCTCTGTTTTGAGCAGGTTCTGAACGATGTGCTGTCCCTGAGTGACACTGAGTCCATGGCCAGTCTGCTGGAGGTGGTAGTCATCCTGTGGAGAAGCATCCGGAAGGCCCTGGAGTTCAACAAGGACGCCCTCCAGTACACCGTCTCCAAGTTCGCCGCCGTGATTCCCAAGTACTTCAGCATCTTCCAGGTCAGAGAGGTGGAGGCTGCAGAGGCTGTTTGACCTGTGGCTCATCCTCCCTGCCTTCAGTAAAGGGCTCCTTCTGATGCTCAGTCATGGCTCCTCTCTGTTCTGCAGGCTGAGCGCTGCACAGTGTCTCTGATCCTGCTGGCATCGCTGATGCCTCCAGCCGCTGTCCCCACATTCAGGTCAGTCTCACTACATGCGCACACACACACACACACACACATACTTCTCACACATACACACGCACACACGCACATGCTCACACATACACATAAAAGCATCTGCTAAATGAGCTATTTATTATATAGGTATTAATATACACACACACACACGCTTACACATACTCACACGCAGACTCACACACTCACACACACACTAACATACACACACACATACACACGGCTTGTTGTGGAGTGTTAACCCCTGCTGTGCTGTCCCAGTGTGGGTGTTCTGTCCAGGCTGAGGAATGTGGATCCGGGCTCCCAGCTGTGCCAGTACAGCCAGGTGATAGACTGCCTCTGCAGCTGGGGCCAGGCTGCTGACGTCCTGGAGCTCATCACTCTGTGGCTCAACGAGGCCCTGCCCAAGACTGCCGTGAGCTCACACACACACACACACACACACACACACACGTGTACTGTCTGCTGTACGTACACATGCAGATAGAGCCACTGCACTTTGTCTCTAAATGAATCCACAACACTCATTTTCAAGTCAGATCTCCCAGGCAGTGTCACAGAGGGCTTCACATAGACCCTGTTCCCGATGACAGTAGTCTACCATCCGTAAATCTCCACAGAGCAAGAGGACCGGCAGCCGTAAGGTGCGCATCGTGGAGCCTGTGGAGGCCAAGCCAGACCTGGGGATAGACTACCTGGACTATCTGCTTGGACGTGCTGCGACACGGGACAGCATTCTGGCCCTGAGGCAGGGGCCTCTTAAGCAGCTCCACAAGGCTCTGGGCGCCTGGAGGGTAAGCACAGTTAGCATGTTGGTACCACTGTATGGTGTAGGCAGATGTGAAGAAGCTGTGCTGTTTGATGTTCTTACATTTACATTTAGTCATTTATCAGACGTGCTTATCTAGAGTGACTTACAGCAAGTACAGGGACATTCCCCCCTGAGGCAAGTAGGGTGAAGTGCCTTGCCCAAGGACACAACGTCATGTTGCCACAGCCGGGAATCGAACTGGCAACCTTCCGATCACAAGCCCAATGCCTTAACCGCTAAGCCACTTGACTCCCTGCCTTGTTCTGGTCCACAGTCTGTGCTGTACTCCCACCTGAGCTGCCCTGAGCCAGAGGCCAGTGTTCCCAGTGCTGACACAGCTCTGAGGGCCTTCACCATGCACGGGCGTGTCTGTGTACACCTGCAGCACACAGTAAGACCTCCTGTTCCCCATCTCACACACACACACACACACATCCTCCTTGTCTGAGTGGTAAGGAAACCCAAAACATTTAGTCATTTAACAGACGATCTTAACCAGAGCGACTTACAGCAAGTATAGGGACATTCCCCCTAAGTCAAGTAGGGTTTGCCCAAGGACACAACTTTATGTTGGCACAGCCGGGGGTTTGAACCAGAGACCTTCTGATTACTAGCCTGACACCCTAACCGCTCGGCCACCTGATTCTCCCTGTATACAGTGTATATAGTGCTTCTATTCATGTGTCCCAGCAGCAGCATGAGTTCTAATAACACAAACATGCGGGTCATTTATGAGCTGGGCTGCTTCAGACCTTGATCCACTCCTTGGTTCCCTCCAGGTCTTGGAGGGTCGTGACCTTCTGGCGTCCCTGGAGAACATGGCGGCCTGGGTGGCAGAGCGGGTGCTGCCCTTCCTGGTGCAGCCTGACGAGGGGCAGACCATAGAGGGGCAGCTGGAACTGGCCAGGAGGGTGGTGGAAGTAAGATCTAGAACCCTGGGCTGGGACACCAGGGCTGCTGGAGGGAGAGACGGAAGGATGGAAGAATGGAAGAATGGATGGATGGAGAGACTGAAGGATGGATGGAGAGACTGAAGGATGGATGGAGAGACTGAAGGATGGATGGAGAGACTGATGAATGGTAGAATAAAGGAACGAATGGATGAATTAATTTGACAAGAATGTATGGATGGAGAGATGGATGGATGGACGGATGAAATAAGTCAATTCCCTGCTTTACCTCTTTATCACACTTCCTCACAGCACCATCAAATACATCTAAACAACCGATCAGACACACACACACACACACACCACAAGTCAGGGTTCACACTAAATACAAGTTGTATAAAAGCTCCTCTGAGGTGTGGTCCTCCGGTACATTAAGTTCTGCTGATCTCTGTGGTATTATGGAGTGATTGATTTTTTTTTTCATTCCCCCTTTTGGTTGAGTGACTCCTAGTTCTCGCTCAGTAAATCCAGTCTGGTTATAGATCATTGTGATCTCTCACCCCCAGCATCAGCCCTCCTTCCTCTCCTCCCACTCCTGCACAGGCTCCAGTTTTTCCCCGAACACGCTTATTTCCTTATTTAGGTCATTACTCTCCAGCCTGTCACCCTCCCACCATCTTGGATCAGGTCTGGAAAATAAACCAGTCATTTTTCTTCTCACCCCCTCACACACACACACACACACACACACTGCTTCTAGGAACTCTCCCCACTAACCCTCGAAAGATGCATCCGGAAACTGAAAGTGACTTCTTTGTTGATTCTCTTCTCTCAGTAGTAGGGAGTGGATCTGTACTGAGCATGTCTCTCTCTGTGGACCCAGAGTTTCCTGACAGTGAGCAGAGACCTGATCAGAGTGGGCCTGGGAGATGATGAGTTCAAGGGTCACCTTCTCCACCTGTGCTCACTAGTGCTGCTCTCTGGTGAGTTTCATACCCATCAGAAATTTATTTTATGGAATGATATGAAACAGAAAGAAAAAACAAACAAAGAAGGCTAGATGTTCCATACTAAAATGTTTGTTCTATTCTACTTTTTGACCTATAAACTTCCACTACAGTAACATACTTCAGATTCTCCATCCCTATGACCAGCAGCAACATTGTGTTTTTTTCTTCAGAAAAGGGCCACTGTTTCGTTCCCTTATTGGTGTCCATACTGACGGAGGTGGCAGAGAACTACATCCCCCAGGATGCCTTGTTCCAGGAGGAGGAGGAAGTAGGGCAGCAGGGCGGCCAGTCCTCAGTGATCTTGGGTGTGGTGGCCAACATCTTTCAGAAGGTTCTGGAAGTGTTGGCCCGTCGGATGAGAAAGGAGCCTGATGATGGTTGGGAAGTGAGTCCAAACCCAAAATACCTGATCTGTTCATTCATATCTGGATTCATGTTCTTAACTTTCATATGTTAAAGGAGATGTTTCTTATTGGAGTGTACACTATGTCAGACAGCTTCAGAATGCTGTTCATGCCTTGCAGACTTCGTAGTAAACTCAGTCCAAGTGTGATATTTATAGTCGACCCATCAGTTCCCCAGTCTGTCTGCCTCAGAGACCCGGGTTAATGTTCTGCATCATGTAGGTTAATGTTGCCCCCCTTATTCCCCCCCCCCCCGCCTCAGCTGTGCCAGGCAGTGCTGCCAAGTTTGGGGGCGTTCCTGCAGGTGGTGACAGCCTGGGGGGGCGTGGCCTCCAGCCCCCTCACTGGGGTGTTCGCCACCATCTCTGCTGCTGTGATCGTAGAGAGCAGACACATTCTGCAGAAGGTAGGGGGAGACCAGGGCCAAGGGGGGGGGGACCAGGGAGAATAATGTTATGAAATATATTAATACATGCGATTGAAGAATTGTACACCTGTGACAATTTCAGGGTAAAATGTAATTTTGGTTTTGTAATTCTGTTTTATATCCCCCCCCTTAAAAAATAAACTAGATAAATGAAAAAGGGATAAAAAAAATAAATAAAAGTAATTGTAGTTGCCTAGTAACAAGGCTCATGAGCATCTCTCTCTTCTCTCCTACTCTTCAGGGATTTTAATGACGTGTGTGTCTCAGGTCTCTCCCGTACAGGAACTGACCAGACCAGAGTCAGTGGCTGGGCTGCCCCCCCTCTCCAGCACGCTGCTGTCTGCTGTCCTCGCCTCACCTGCTGTTACCAGGTAACCAGGGGCCTCACACCTCCAGGGGCCTCACACCTCCAGGGGCCTCACACCTCCAGGGGCCTCACAGCTCCAGGGGCCTCACACCTCCAGGGGCCTCACACCTCCAGGGGCCTCACAGCTCCAGGGGCCTCACAGCTCCAGGGGCCTCACACCTCCAGGGGCCTCACACCTCCAGGGGCCTCACACCTCCAGGGGCCTCACACCTCCAGGGGCCTCACACCTCCAGGGGCCCGCTCACAATACGGACCCCATCGTGTTCACATTACAACACTGTGAGGTCACTGTTCAAACGCTGGTGTTTCCTAAAGGGATTCTTTTGATTCAAGCTTATCGTTCTGATGTTTTTGGGGACGGATTTGGGACATTTTTCCCATCAACAGATCTGCCATCAGTGTGATTGTATTGGTTTGGACCTACTGTCATGCGTATATGCATTCTTAGATATTGAGCGGCTTTGAAAATCTAGATTGTATTTGGCTGATGTCACCTAGGGCCTTCCTGTCTGAGGTCAAGTCGACTGTGGACTCGGAGGCTATTGACTGTGTGACAGGACTGGCTGCTGTCCTTCACATCCTGACTGTTATCAGACAGGGTAGGTAACAGCTGCTACTGAAAAACTGAAAAAGCTCAGGGAAATACTGCATTCATGTACAATGAAAATACACAACAACAACAACAACAAAATACAATTTATGAATTTTATTATTGTCTTAAACTGCTAAATAAACATTCCTGTGCTGGATAATTAGCACAGTGTTTGGTACGTCTTGTAACTCCAGCTAACAGCCTATCTTTCTGCCAGAGGGGAAGGCCAGGGGGGAGATCAAAGCTACAGCTGTGTCTGTCCAGGAGCAGCTTCTGAAACACTCCTCGCTCACAGCACAGGAAGAGGGCCACACACACAGGTGAAACACTCACAATACATCTCTGGATCACACTGGGCTCTCTTATAAACATGCTCTCTTTACTTACGTTTTTAGCTACAGGAACCTTTTTTCTTCATTTTAGTGTTTTGATAATACAAATTGTATATATATATATACAGTTATACAAATGACTGACTTATATAATGTTCTTCTTTTTTTCCCAGGGTCATTTATGAATCTGCTATCAAATCTGTGAATGAGATTCTCATGGTATAATATGTTTTGTTGTTACACAGAACTATAATCCAGCTAAAGTGTCCATGATCTTTCCAAACCAAACCTCTTGTCCTTGATCAGGAACGTGGTGCTCTTGCATGTGGATTGTTATGTAGCTGTATAACTATCATATTGTTGATTACTCCTTACAGATGTCTACCTATTTATGCTTCTTTTATCGGGAAATTAGAGCCACAGCAATTTTACCCAGCTCTTGATATAATATGGTAATTTGCTTTCTATTGTTTATATATGAACTATACTGTTAATGTACTGTGTCACTGTTGTCACAAGACAACTTGAGGTGGCATACTTGCTGTGGAAAGCAAGTTAATAAAATAAAAATTGCATTTGAACCATGAAACGTGTTTCCATCGAATATTATTTTGATTTATATTCAAGCATTAGTGTTCTGTACTTTATTCATGCTGGCTGACTTGTGAATCACAAGCCTCTGGTGACGTCACGGCCTTAGGAGGGGCCGCGTGCTGTCCGTGGTGCTGAAGAGCGGCGCGCTACCTGCGTGAGAGGAGCCCGTTCTGCTGCATCCTCTTAACCTCTGCTCTGCATTCGCGTTATATTTCTTACTTAACGTCTTTAATTTTGTTAGAAGATACCGTTTGAGAAGTGACAATGTTCCTGCAGTTTTAGCACGGTGTGTGATGGATTAGAACAGCGTCATGGACCCTCTGTTCTCCATCCTCCTCTCTGTTCTGGCTGTGAGCCTCTCCTGTTCCACCACTGTTACAGCCTACAGGAAATACGGTGAGTTAACCAACTGGAAACTTTCATTCAGACGTATTTCCACGTTCTTACAACGAATCGGTTTGACAGAAAACACCTGCCCAGGTGTTTATTTGTTGAAAACCTAATAGGTTCTGCTCGAGAAGCTATCCTGGGTGAGTAAAGCTGATTACAACTTTTCTTGGTTGTCCTTTCAAAAGGCGGACAGGTAGAGTAATGTTAGACTGAAGCAGAGATAAATACGGTCCAATGTTTAGAAACATGCATGACACATGAATCCTACTGAATACATGTCATTCATGTCAGAAGGATGCTCTTAAATCCCAGCAGCGGGCCTAATGTCCTCGTTTA
The DNA here is from genome assembly GCA_030340685.1 of Protosalanx chinensis. Taxonomy (NCBI): domain Eukaryota; kingdom Metazoa; phylum Chordata; class Actinopteri; order Osmeriformes; family Salangidae; genus Protosalanx; species Protosalanx chinensis. The sequence continues at coordinate 1,298,883 of CM059332.1, forward strand.
GAACGTTATAGTTAGTTTGGCTAGTTCCATAGCGTCCTCAATATGAAGTGTTTCTTCATAGTTTATCAAAGTTATTTAGCTGTAAATTGGACATTCAACAGACGTTGCACTGTCCTTAAAGCAATGATGTATGAATTAATCGTCTAAGTAGCAGATGCAGGTGCCATTAGACTTTAATCAGTCATACTTCAGCCACACTCTTTTAGACTCTGCCGACACCAAAAGTCTTTCATGGTGAGAAACAGTTGTAAATGTGTGTCCCCTTCAGATGGGTTTTGGTGCAGAGCAGATCAACAGTGTTAGGGTCAGATGGTACAGCAGAACCTGGAGTGTGACGTGTGTGTGTGTGATGGGTGTGTGTGTGTGTGACGGGTGCTTGTGTCATAATGCTAAACAGGCGTGTCATCATTGCCACCTATATGATCCTTGTATGATGTCTGGTGTGTGGGAGTTCTTCCATCCCAGGAGCTTCATGGAGGAGCTTTGATTCACGTGTTTCAAGATGCCAGTCTTACCATCTCTTTGTGTTTGTTAAAGTCTTTATAGCTCCTATCTTAGAGGATCTGTCTCTGTTTTTCATACACCTTTTTGCCAATATTGTTCATTGTCATCCAGCCAACAGTACTTCCACCCAAGTCTTAACATGGGTATTTAAAAAAAACTCAATATGTTGTGACTAGCAGGAAAATTAAAAATGAACTTGGACAAATAGGTTGTGTTGCATCTTACCAGAATTCACATTAGTTGTTGTGAACATAAAATAAAAAAAAAAGAGCTAATTAATTCTGAGCTGCTGTTTTCATGAGTCAGAGCTTTTTCCTCTGAGAATCTTAATCAGACGAGAATTCTTCCCGTCATAAAAAATCATTTCTTTTGTTTATTCTTTCAGAGGTCCCTACTGACACCTTAAGGTTGGGTGTCGGAGACGGTTATTGTTTTTAATGAGTCCTGTTGTGCATTGTGTGCCATGTTGCTGTAAAGCTGCTTGATGCAGTTTACAGAGACCATAACTTCCCCAGGTGGATCAGTAAAATACTGTGAGGGAAGTCTGGAAGTGTCATCCTTAGGATGAGCATGTGTGTATTTGTGTGACTTGAGTGTCATCCTTAGTGGATGAACATGTGTTTGTGTGACTTGAGTGTCATCCTTAGTGGATGAACGTGTGTGTATTTGTGTGACTGAATGTCATCCTTAGCGGATGAGCATGTGTGTATTTGTGTGACTTGAGTGTCATCCTTAGTGGATGAGCATGTGTGTATTTGTGTGACTTGAGTGTCATCCTTAGTGGATGAGCATGTGTGTATTTGTGTAACTTGAGTGTCATCCTTAGCGGATGAGCATGTGTGTATTTGTGTCTGTGAGTGGGTGTGTGTTTGAGAAAATTAGACGACGCGGCAAACAGGAGTAGGCAGAAAAGAGGTGATATCCGATCTATAAATACAGATTCCTTGAAGAGATGAGCTGGAAGATGGAGAGGGTGTCAGGCCAGCCTCAAAGCTCCCAGCTCTGCTCTGTCAAACTGTCATCAGTCAATCCAGCCAGATGCTATCATGTGGATCAAGTTTCTCTTTATTCATCTCCAAATGCATCTTACATTGGGGCACATGCTTTATGGACCCAGTTCTTCATCACTCTTGAGCTGAGCTAAAAATAGAAATAGAAAATGGAAAGAAAATTGAAACCTTGCCAACACTGTTAAGGCGAGGTACCTCTCCATGTATAAAATAAGGTTCAGACAAGACGGAAACCGTCTCTCGTCAGCTGCGAGGGTGTGCCTCTGTGTGTGTGTGTGTCTGTGACCTGCTATCATAGCCATCTCCTAATACAGCCAGACAGGCTGGCTTTGATTCATGGGGCTGGGGTCTATCTCCTCTTGCCACGGGCATCTGTCAAACCATAGAGCGACTTAAGTGAGTGGAGACATTAAATTTGAAAGACTTATAAATCACTGTGGCAGATTGAAATGGGATTTGATGTGTGGATAGAGATGCGAGATGGTGAGATAAATTGTTTGCTCTCGAAATCCCCCCCAGATATTTCTCCTTTTATTCTTTGGTTACTTTAAACCATGGCTACCTTGTGGCTGCATTCTTGGCCACATTAAGCTGCTGTTCACGCTATGTATCTACATCCTGTGTGTTTTATGGGCGTTCCCCTTGTTACGACACCTCTCACTCCCATAGGACCAATCCCCAATTCGCTCGTCCTTGTTATGTTCTCCCCGGTAAAGGTCATCGCTATAGGTTACACAGCTGTGTGTCAATGCTTGTCATTTTGACCCCAAAGCTATCTTGTTTGATAGAGATCCCAGTGTCAGTCAGAGAATAACAGGCGATGCAGCCTTCCTCTCAAGCCCTGAAACGAGGGCTTTGACATTGAGATAGGCCTTGATAGGAGACTGGGATCCTTGTGTTTCTTGGCTCCAACTACCGTTCCTGAGCTGTAATCTCTGAAATACTGAACCGAGCTATTCAGAATCATCTGCTTCTACTCCAAAAGATGCTCGATGTCGCTTTAGATAAAAGGGTCTGCTAAATGAATAAGCTGTAACTTACAGAATCTAGCTGTGGTATCTACAGAAGAAAAATCCATTCTTTGCGACCTCCTTCATTTTCGAAAATTTGTAACATCTGCCTTGAAGGAGCTATATATACACACACTGTAGACACACGCACCAATACAGGATGATGAACGATGAGCTGAAACATGGCTGTTATTTAGCAGGGTTCTAATTCCTCTCATTACACGCGTCTGCAAATGGAAGGCAGACAGATTCTGGATGCTGCTTGGCTAAATGATGATCGCCCAGCGTTTTGTGGGCCATTTGCAAAGATTGTTTTCACATATTCATAATCTCGACAGCTGCTGCGTTCTGTTTGAGCGTAATTGATCTAACGTCGTGTTGGGATTTTTGTTTTACTGGTGCGCGTCTGTTCTGCAATGTAATAAATGGCTATTGATTCTGACTAACAAGCAACGTAAGATGATGAACCTCCTCTCAGCTGTACTGAAGCCCAGCTGTTCACTTGAGCTCTTTACATTTCAAGGCTGTTTCAAGTCAATGGTCAGAATCAGTGGCTTACTGTCATTTGCAACTGGCTCAAGAGTTTGCCTAAATATCAAGAAATGTTCTCTTTGCTTCTACATCTTCTGCCAGAACTCCTTTCTAGGGATGCTGGGTGTTCAGGGCCTGGTCTGATGCCAGGGTCTGTCAGATCAGAGATGACCCAGAAAGCTGCTTTGAAACTCAACACATTATCCAAGGAGGATATTGACATTGAGTGGTTATTTAGACAGGGAGAGAGAGAGAGAGAGAGAGAGAGAGAGGGACAGGGTGAGAGAGAGAGAGAAAGAGAGAGAGAGAGAAAGGCTAGCTCACTGTCTATGTGTGTGCTGTTTTTAGTCTCTGTCGTGACAATTCGATCATCTGGATCCTGTCATAGATGCCACCACAGAGGCGAAGAACATTCCCGGTTCTGATGTGTTAAACAGCCCTGAGAGGTAGGGGAGAAGACAACCACAGCAGCATCATCTCTCGATCGGTGGATGTCCTGTACCTTAGACAATCAAGTCAGTCAGAGTCACCGGATAGTGCTACACATCAGTACAATTAAACCTTGTAGGTAAGCTAGACTATAAGAAGGATATGTGATCTAGTGGTGAAGGCATCTTTGGTTCGGTCTTTTCATTTTTCCTCTTGTCTTGTAACAGTCAGTCGTGGGACAGACAGACAGACAGGTGCTCCGGTACGAGGAGGCTGACGTGGTCGGCGTTGGTCCCTGCCAGGGGACAGCTGTGCCCTGGTTCAGTGTGAACGAGAGCCCGGTGATGGAGTAGCACAGGGATCATCTGGGCTCCGGCCAGGGTGATGGAGTACTGAAAACACTTCTGTCTAATGAGCCTTGAGGACACTGACAACCTGGTGTTCTGGGGTGTTTATATCTGGGCTGTACCCTGCTCTGATTTGAACCAGTTGTAGGCTAGCTCCTGCCATATAATAACTATATTAGACATGAATTATATGATATTATTCTGGGCCTGTGTCTGAAGTAGGCTCTGAAATAAAATGACTTGTAAAAGTCAGGTACTGTAGTATACGTTTTAGAGGAGGTAAGATATCTTGTGTGTTGTCCTTGAAAGGGACGTTCCCAGAGAAGGACAGAAGCACGGCGTACATCTGGACTGTCACGTTACTGGCAGCAGGTGATGTGTGTGCGTGTCTGAGAGGCTTATCTTGTTATTCCGTCCCGTCTCATCAAAAGTGGTCGTGGACAGATTGTGCGGCAAGGATTTGTAATTGGAGTGTTTGGATCCAAGATGGCTGACCCTGGGGGATTGAAGCAGCAGAGCCTTAAGCCTTCTTCCTGGGAGGAGAGGAAACACGATAGAGAGCTCCTTTCCCTTCGCTCCACTCTCCAACTAAGCGCCCAATCACACGTCTGTATGGGGGGGGGGGAGAGAAAATCTCATGTTCTGAATCATTGAGGGGGGGGGGTCACAGAGAAAGGTCAGCCTGCCTATTTCGGGGGCCTCTGTTGCCATGGCTGTGCTGCCATCTTTAATTTATGGCCATTGTTGGGGGCTATTGCCTGGAGCTGACGTCTGACTGACAGCGTGTGCTCGACCTTTTGTGAATTCTGTGAAAAACTCGAGTATTGTCATGTTTAGCTTTAATGCTCGGTGTGTCAAGTAGCATAATGGGACTTTTTTGTAGACGTCCCTGCATTTGATGTGAAACAGCTCAGTCACACAGACGGAAAAAATCGCTGTTATAAAATGTGTCATTAGATGAGATGAATCATTAGAAACGGGTTTATTGAACAGAAGATTGTCCGTGTACTACGTACAACAGGTTATGGTGTCCAAAGATGATTATATTGTAGGTTGTTTGGACAAAATGATATCCTGTGCTCTAGTCAGATGTACAAATAACTAGATTTTTTTTCAAGGCTTTGAGTTTTCAAGACCAGAAACATTCTAATAAAAAAAGAATAAAATAGAACCGCCAAAACTGAATGGCAAACAGTGTTTAAATCCTTTGACATGGTGTCGAACCGCCGCTCATTCTCCTCCAGTTCATGTTCCTCTTCCTCCTCTACCCCCAAACCTGGTCTCCAGCATGGCTACATTTTATGGTCACTGCTTGTTCCAAAATGGCTTTTTTGGCTGTTAGCTGGAGCAGAATGGAAGGGGGGGGGGGTTCTGGAGTATTCAGGAGCGTCCTTGATCGCTGCCAATAGGGATAATAAAAGTCAACATGGTGGCTGAGGAGACAGGATGAAGTATGTTGCTCACAGCTTCTCTCAGAGGGAAGTAGTCATTGCTGCCAAACTCCCAGCATCCTGTCTGTTGGTTAGTGACATCACAGAAAGATTCCTGGATCCAGACACACACCTGTTAAGGCATATGGACACATCACAGGCATTACCTCCAAGGGTGCAATAACAAATATGACCTGCAGGGGCGAAGATAATATGAGAGATTAGGACTGTAATATCTCTGATGAATGAGAAATGCTGAGTCACATTCACCTGTATTGGCCCCCTAATATCCCCCCTTTCACTTCCTGTCTCATTCCTGGTCTCACCCAAAATAAAAACACATTCAGTGTTTCAGTGTGTGTGTGTAGGCTTGTGTTTGTGTGTTTCAGTGTGTTGTCAGTGTGTGTGTGTGTTTGTAGGCTTGGGTCTCTGTGTTTCAGTGTGTTGTCAGTGTGTGTATGTGTGTAGGCTTGTGTTTGTGTGTTTCAGTGTGTTGTCAGTGTGTGTGTGTGTAGGCTTGTGTCTCTGTGTTTCAGTGTGTTGTCAGTGTGTGTGTGTGTGTAGGCTTGGGTCTCTGTGTTTCAGTGTGTTGTCAGTGTGTGTGTGTGTTTGTAGGCTTGTGTCTCTGTGTTTCAGTGTGTTGTCAGTGTGTGTGTGTGTTTGTAGGCTTGTGTCTCTGTGTTTCAGTGTGTTGTCAGTGTGTGTGTGTGTTTGTAGGCTTGTGTCTCTGTGTTTCAGTGTGTTGTCAGTGTGTGTGTGTGTTTGTAGGCTTGGGTCTCTGTGTTTCAGTGTGTTGTCAGTGTGTGTATGTGTGTAGGCTTGTGTCTGTGTGTTTCAGTGTGTTGTCAGTGTGTGTGTGTGTAGGCTTGTGTCTCTGTGTTACAGTGTGTTGTCAGTGTGTGTGTGTGTGTGTAGACTTGTGTCTGTGTGTTTCAGTGTGTTGTCAGTGTGTGTGTGTGTGTGTAGACTTGTGTCTCTGTGTTTCAGTGTGTGTGTGTGTGTGTTTGTAGACTTGTGTCTCTGTGTTTCAGTGTGTTGTCATTGTGCGTGTGTGTGTAGGCTTGTGTCTCTGTGTTTCAGTGTGTTGTCAGTGTGTGTGTGTAGACTTGTGTCTCTGTGTTTCAGTGTGTTGTCAGTGTGTGTGTGTGTGTAGGCTTGTGTCTCTGTGTTTCAGTGTGTTGTCAGTGTGTGTGTGTGTGTAGGCTTGTGTCTCTGTGTTTCAGTGTGTGTGTGTGTGTGTGTTTGTAGACTTGTGTCTCTGTGTTTCAGTGTGTTGTCAGTGTGTGTGTGTGTGTGTGTAGGCTTGTGTCTGTGTGTTGTCAGTGTGTGTGTGTGTTTGTAGACTTGTGTCTCTGTGTTTCAGTGTGTTGTCAGTGTGTGTGTGTGTGTGTGTAGGCTTGTGTCTGTGTGTTGTCAGTGTGTGTGTGTGTTTGTAGACTTGTGTCTCTGTGTTTCAGTGTGTTGTCAGTGTGCGTGTGTGTGTAGGCTTGTGTCTCTGTGTTTCAGTGTGTTGTCAGTGTGTGTGTGTGTGTGTGTAGGCTTGTGTCTGTGTGTTGTCAGTGTGTGTGTGTGTGTGTTTGTAGACTTGTGTCTCTGTGTTTCAGTGTGTTGTCAGTGTGTGTGTGTGTGTAGGCTTGTGTCTCTGTGTTTCAGTGTGTGTGTGTGTGTGTTTGTAGACTTGTGTCTCTGTGTTTCAGTGTGTTGTCAGTGTGTGTGTGTGTGTGTAAGCTTGTGTCTGTGTGTTGTCAGTGTGTGTGTGTGTGAGACAGTGTCCACCCTGTCTGCAGGTGGGTCTAATGAGACCACAGGGGCCATCTTGGTAAAGGGCTCTTCTCTCTCTGTCAGCTAGCGCTGAAGATGGTTCAACCCTGACGACCGATCTGGCTCAGTCATATTTACATAAGAGGAATGGATTTGATTAAAAAGACCATCTCTGAATAATAACACTGTCTAAGAGACACTGGGATAGTTTTATAAATGTCCTCTGAACAGACTAAAGCACACTGCTGTGCATAGTCTGTGTTACTTTTGTTGAAAGACTGCTGTGACATTGCAATTACCTCAAGAACAAGGTTTAACCTTTCTTTTTCTTTTTTTTCACTGAGACTAACTAATGTGCTCTGAAAGAAGGGAAATACCTTTTCAACATGATGTTCTACATGTAGTTATATTGTTAGATACAGGTATACGGGATGTCTCAATTCTTTGAACTTAATGTTTAAATGTCATCTGACTACATCACAGTATCATGTGACTGCAGGTCACAGTGAGCAGTTTCTGCCTTCCTTTGTTCCACCATGTGAATGAGGTCCGTATTTTCGGAGCAGAGGGCTACTTTTAAACCACCTGTAGTTAAATCCATTTTTTTCTCTCCAGCATATTCATTTAGCATTAGGCTGGGCTGTCTGCTGTTGGATTATCATCTAGAGCAGAGTGTGTGTGCGTGAGTGCACGTGGGTGTGTGTGTGTGTGTGGCTGTGGGCCACTTGTCCCCTGGATGAGTGTGTGGTGCACGTCTGCATCCTGTATGAGTGAGTGTGTGTGTATGAGCGTGTGTATGAGCGTGTGTGTGAGCGTGTGTGTGAGCGTGTGTGTGAGCGTGTGTATGAGCGTGTGTGTGTGTATGCATGAGTGATTGAGATGTATGGACTGAGCGAGGAGGAGAGCAAGTGATGAATTGAAGTGAGGGAATAGGACAGAGCGAGGAAGAGGAGGGCAGCTGTATGGGGAGATGAACTGGAAGATGATTGGACAGTGGGTGTTGAAGATAAGAAGAACTAAGAAAGAGAAGAGAGAGAGAGAGAGAGAGAGAGAGAGAGAGAGAGAGAGAGAGAGAGAAA
>CM059332.1:1312483-1332483 GCA_030340685.1 Protosalanx chinensis
GGTTTTGGCCAGACGGATGGCTTCCACAGCAGTGCAGACAGAGTGGGAGTAACTGGGTCTGCCACTTCCATTCTGCCCAGGGTCCCTACTGAGCTAACCTGGTTTATTCTGGGCTGGTTCAGCCCACCATCTTTGCTCTCCCCCTCGCTCTCTGAACAGACTCCTTCTGTTCTCTAAGGAGTCTGGTACAAGGAGCACCCTCCAGCTAAGTATAGCAACACTCCCCCAGTCACCAGCACAACCGCTAGAAAATGACTTGAGGAAGACCGTTTGGCTTAAATATCAACATAACCATTTATGATGAAAGCGTTAAGTGATGCTAAATGTTTTTATTGGCTGTGTCCAACATTATATCAGTCCAGTCTGTCTGGCATGTTTCTCAAATGAAAGGAATGGTTAATCTTTTTTTACTCAGGAAATAAACCTGGTCTCTAAGGCCATGGACAAACCCTACAATGAATGGGATGCTGATGACCTGATAGCCTCCTGAGAAGCTGTAACATCTGTAGTTAAGTGCTGGATGTCCCCCAAAGGACAACCTCTATTTCAGCTTTAACACTTAACGGATACTGTTCTATCGACTGGTGGTCAGCTTGGTTCAATTTGATCTAATCTGTTCTGTAAAGCGCTTTCTCTCTCTCTCTGTCTGTCTCTCTCTCTTTCCCTCCCTCTTTCTTCCTCTCCCTCTTTCTTTCCCTCTCTCTCTCTCTCTCCTCCCCCCCCCTCTCTCTCTCTCTCTCTTGTGTGCCTTTACCCCTCTTCCTGTGGTTTGAGGTGCCACGATAGATCCAGCGTTGATACGACCATGTCGATGGAAGTCACATATCAACTGGACTGTGGTTTACCACTCTGGAGGGGGGGGGGGGGGGGGGGGGGAGGGGGGGGGGGGGCGCAGTTACTAAGCTGGAGCCAAGAGACCCTTAAGGATCATGTATGTAAGGCTCTTTAAGGCTCTATAAGAACATTTTATAACCATTAATTGTTTAGAAATGGTGAAATAACTGTGTGTGTTGGGTCACAATATCACCCATGAATCATCTTAATCAACTCAAATTATTTGAGCTGAACTAACAGTTTTTATTCATCCTTTTTGACAGTCTCTCCAGGGCCATCACAGATATCCACAGATCAGCACTGACATCCAGAATAAACTTTCACAGAACAGAACACAAACATTTTCTGAAGATTTTCGAATGTTACACAACTCTAGAATTTTAAACCAAAAACTTTTTGCTTTGGAAATAGACCTTCTTTATGACCTGTTTCAGAGTATCAGATTGACCGCATCCCTCCTGAGATGCTGTCAGGCCCTGATTGACCCACTGTCAGCTTTACTGATTACTGGTATCCTTAAGCATTAGGCCTCAACAGTCTAAAGAGCTTTCGACTGTCTTGTCAGGTTCCTGTCTGTCCATCACAATGCAGAGAGAAGCAGGGAACTCTCCACCCAGCAGACTCACAATCCTCTTATGTCTGTCAGTCAACATTTGGCAGATAGCTTAGCTAAGGTTGTCTCACAGTCAAAACAGCTTCATGTTGCAGTGAAAAGGCTCAGATTGGAGCAGAATGTAAACATACAATACAGACTCCTCTCGTCACTATGCCCATACAGTTGGGACATTTGTCGTAGATTGATTCCATGAATGATTGGTTATATTCAAATTATTTGGTGTTCCAATATCTTGGTTGAGTATTCCACAGTATTCTGTTATCAGAATGGCAGTATCTTAGTCCTCCACACTGATTTGGGTGTTCTGAGCTGCTATACTTAGGATGGAGGTTTTTGGTCATGTTTTATTTCTCTTCTACCCTGTTAAGTGGAAAAACATCAGATCTTTATTTGATTACGCTGCAGTTCTATGTGGTGACTTTGGTTTGAGGCCACAATGCCTCAAAGGAAAACACAACATGTTCATCCATGCAAGAAATTAAAATACAGTTTTCATGTCATTTTGATGATTAAACATGTTTTTTTCTTCATGTTTTAATATGAGACATGAGCATCTGTCTCTTCGTAAGGTTTAATTTGATCCTTGACCTTGCAAAATGATAAACATAGTATCCATACTTTATATTTATGATGCAGAGGACTTTGGACGCGTCACCAATCTGTCCGTGATTCACACATATCTCCCTAAAAACTGAAATCACACATTCTGTGTCCGTGTGGGTGGAAGTGAGCGTGTGTGTGTGAGTGTGAGTGTGAGTGTGTGTGTGTGTGTCTGTACATGCCACACAAGCCCGCGTCAAAATCTGAAGGAAATATCACCTCTCACTGTAGCCGTTGTCATAGAAACTAGCGAGAAACGCAAACATCAAACGTAAGATGTCAGCCTATTGTTATGTCATCATTATCAGCTTGGTCTTTGTGTAATCCGTTTGAATTTGTAAGACAATCTTCTTAAAGTTAACATAAATAATACAGGCGTTAAAAAAAAAAAGATTTGTGACATGATTATCATAGAAGAAAAAAAGAGCATTTTCTTATAGACAAACTGTCACAAAACATAATATCAACAGACAAACTGTCCATAACCATTATTGCATCTTCTTATAGTCTGGTTATTCACAGTTTTCTTTCTCTTCATTGTTTCCCCTCTTCAGTCTCCATCTTTCTTTCCTCCACCCACCCCCCCCCCCTCCACCCCCCCCCTCCACCCCCCCCCTCTCCCCCCCCCCCCTCCACCCCCCCCCCCCCCCCCCCCCACCAGGCGCCCCTGTTCTGATGTTACCAGGCGCCTGTGTGTCTTTGCTCAGAGTCGTCTGTGTGCTGATGAACAGTTTCCACCCCGGTGACATTTTCATAAGGGATGTCGGGAACAAGCACCAGTGGAAACACTGAAGACCAAATTCAATTAAAACGAGACATTTCACATCGCATCATTAATGTGTGTAATTATTTTCCGGTGGATTTTACACGGAACACGGCTCAGTAATTACAATCTATCAAATGAGCTGAAGGTGATAGACAGTGTTTGGAAAAAATGTACAGTGTCTAGATTAATGTGATGATCTTTCTCATTAATGGAAATATTACAATTTCTGAGTTGATTCATGTGAAAACATAGAAGGTGAATATTGCACCATAGCATGTCCAGAAGTCATCATATGGATGTAAGATGTTAATAGTTGGCCTATCAAAACTATTGCCACCACTGGAAAATGACAAAGTGTGTGTGTGTGTGTGTGTGTGAGTGTGTGTGTGTGTGTGAGAGAGTGTGTGTGTGTGTGTTTGTGTAAGAGAGTGTGTGTGAGAGTGTGTGTGTGTGAGAGAGAGTGTGTGTGTGTGTGTGTGTGTGAGAGAGTGTGTGTGTGTAAGAGAGTGTGTGTCTGTGTGTGATGTCACATTGGAACAGTGTGTCAGTTACACTGCAGAGTGATGTGTCCCTGTCAATCATTCTTGGTTAATTAAAGGAATCCTATGAAGCGTGTCGATTCACATCATTAGTCTCCCACTAAACAGAGGGAGACATCTCTTCACACACACACACACACCACACACCATACACACATACACATTACACACACACACACACACAAGCTCAATCAGCCGGATCTATCACTGATTTGGTGTGGAGCTGAAAAGCTGACCCTCTCAGATCTCCCTGAGAGGACGACACCTCGGCCATTTATATTCCCGACCTCTCGGTCTCCCAGAATCCTTCAGCCATCCAGATCGCCTCTGAATTATGCCACTGAGGTAGTGAGGTTTGAGGGGTTGCCTGGCAACGGGGGAAGGCTATGGCGGGAGGGAGGGAGGCCTGCTGATTGGGAGATAGCCTGGGTATCTGATAAAGTCTGCTCTGTGATGGCCGTCTGTTTATCGTTGCCTATTAGCTCCCCGAGCTTGAGTGAGCTGCACATCACTGCAGGAGACGCAAAACTGCAGCTTTATAGAGCTGTGAAACATCATGTTCTGTTTTCCTGTGGGCAGCACTGGCAAATACACACTCTCATGTCTCTCACACACAACTTGTGTTCACTTCACTGGTTAGCGTATTAAAACCTCATCTAGGATATCTGGCTTTGTGGGTCATGTTTTGGTTGGTAAATTCTGTTGTGTTTTGAAAGCACCACCATGTTCATGTGTTTGCTGATGGTGTGTTTCCTCCTTCTGTAGATGGACTGTTTGGAAGGTGTCAGGAGTTACCAGGGGAAGATCGCTACACATACAACCTGCCCCCCTCAGCTCTGCAGCACCTCAGGGCACTCCTACAGAAACTGACTCATCGAGGTACTGTCTGTCTGTCTATGGGACTGTCTGTCTGTCTATAGGACTGTCTGTCTATGGGACTGTCTGTCTGTCTATGGGACTGTCTGTCTGTCTGTCTATGGGACTGTCTGTCTGTCTATGGGACTGTCTGTCTGTCTATGGGACTGTCTGTCTGTCTATAGGACTGTCTGTCTGTCTATGGGACTGTCTGTCTGTCTATGGGACTGTCTGTCTATGGGACTGTCTGTCTATGGGACTGTCTGTCTATGGGACTGTCTGTCTGTCTGTCTATGGGACTGTCTGTCTGTCTATGGGACTGTCTGTCTGTCTATGGGACAGTCTGTCTGTCTATGGGACTGTCTGTCTGTCTATAGGACTGTCTGTCTGTCTATAGGACTGTCTGTCTGTCTATAGGTCTGTCTGTCTGTCTTCCGCTCTTGTAATCAGCTGCTTGTCTATTTACCGTATGAACCCAGAACCTGAGCTGATCATCATCCTGTTCTAGTGGAAGATACAGTCTCTCTCTCCCTGTCCATCTGTCTGTCTGTCCATCTGTCTGTCCATCTGCCTGTCTGTCCATCTGTATGTCTGTCCATCTGTCTGTCTGTCTCTTTCCAGTAAGGTCATTAAGCAACTGGGAACTGTCTAGCCGGCACCAAAAGAGCTGCCAGTGGGAGTCTCACAAGCTATTGTTGTGTTCTGTTACGTGTGTAACCACAATAGCAATCGAATTTGGCTCCTCTGCTCACAAACCATTTAGGGCCAATCCTGTGGCTGAGCAGTGAGACCCCGAGCAGTGAGATGACATTAGGCAGTGTCTCCCGCAGCATCAGTGGAAGCACTGCAGCTTGTCTGCTAGTTAAACAGGATGAACACAGGACGCAGCAGAACAGATGCATCATGGGATGGCACCTTCAGAGGATGGAGAGAGGGAGGAGCCTGTCTCCTGACCTTTAGAAGGGCTGGTTGGTGTTTTAGAGACAGACTCTGGAGTCTGGAAATCATCATTAACCAAGATTTAGTTCAGGTCTGTTTCCTGTGGAAACATCTATGTTCAGTGTGTCATAATGAATGTGTGATATATTGTATCAATCTCTGCATATTAATTTCAGTTGTGATTACATCCAGTCACAGACAGAACATGTTAATGACCAAGGCATCTAGTTTGGATGTAGCTATAGGTATCTGTATTTATGAAATTTAGACATGCTACCATTTCTGGTGGATTGAATTCACACATTCAGAAACCTTAAAAAATGAAATTATACACCTGTGGCTATTTCTTATGACCACCAGGGGGCAGCAAATGCTTTAATTTAAAACTGGAACTAAATCCATGCGAAATAATTGGCTTTACTGGCCACTCAAAGCTTAATCTCTTGTAACAGCCGTAAACTAGTGTTGAAAACCATTACAAAAGAAGAAGAGGCCATAGGAAATCACAAACTCAGTAATGAATATCAAGGCGCTGAGCGAGACCACACATTTATTAATTACTTTTCAGGAATAACTGGACGATACTGAGGAGCAGGAGAAGAAATGATGGCACTAGATTTCTCCTCCTCCGTTTGAAGGCGTTCACTCTTCAAACTTTTCCATCGCTGAAACTCCCCCCCCCCCCCCCCACACACCTCTCTCTTGTGTTCTTCTGATTCAACCGACCTTGTAGTCGAGAGACTGAATCAGAAAGAAATGACATCTTGTGTGCGTTCCATCCTCAAACTTCAACTGTTAACACAAGTTGCTGTCACTGGTCTGTCTGGTCGAATCATCCCTGAAGCCAAAGACATTCTGACACATTTCCAACACTGTCAACTGTGTGTTGCTTGTTATCAGCGCTCACTATTCAAGTGTCATCTTTATACGTCTGATGCCCCCACGTTGAGACAGGTCTATTGAGAGTATTGTACTGTAAACTGAATGGAGCTGAAGCGTAAAGAGAAAGAAGGGGATGTGGTGTGTGTGTGTGTGTGTGTGTCTGTGAATCGGTGCGTCTATGTCAATGGCATTGACTTGTAATTCTCTCTATGTGGATCTGGAGATACTGTCACTGTCAAAAATCACAGCATTTACGCCAGGCGCACACCACCACCATCAATGTCATTACATCAATAGAAATTGACCCTCGTGCAGAAAGGCTTTTCGCTTGCCTTTGTGTCGACGGTCTTTTGTTTATCTGCGTCCCAACTGGGAGGGGCAATTGTCTGGGTATTGCATTTTCCACACGATGCTTTCAAGAGCTAGACCTTGTCATCCCTCTGCAAAATGACTTTTATATTAGGCTGCTCTGAGACCGCTACGCGCCCCCGACGCTGTTGGTATTCACACCATGCAGACACACAGTGTGTTCACTTCACTAGAAAAAGCTTTAGAGGCAACCACTGCTGTGCTTCTGCATCATTATTGGCAGCCTTCTGATAAGGGTTGACTCTGTGTGTGTGTGTGTGTGTGTCTGTGTGGGTTTTAATATGTGTTTGTGTGATTGGAAGGAGGCAGGAAAAACCAAGTAGAAACACCAAGTGAAATTACTGTCAGTATGTTGTCCGTTCCCACACTAATAGCTGAACGTCAGGTTTCATATCATCTCTCATTGGTTAACGACAACGAACCCATCATTGAGACGGAGAGAGAACTCGTAGACAAACTCATACAGGTGAACAACAGTTTCCCCTTAGAACGACCTTCCTTTTCCACGTCATGCTTCCCACTTCCTGGATCACACAGACGGATCATGATTCCCACCCGTGTGATCAGACTGACACGCCCGGCCAGCGCTGCGCCAGCCCTCAGTCTCACCTGACAGCAAATCAAGCTGGAAACTCACTCCTGGACCAAGTGAAGTAAGATAACACGTTGTGGCATTCCCATTAGAGCTGACAACATCAACGTATCACCGGTATGAGAGAAGCACTGACCATAAACAGATCCTGTCCATCCCCCCTGTCCCCGCAGCTCCACTGAGCTTGTTAGCTCACGCACTGGTTCTCCTCCAGACTTGCAGCTTCAGGTACAGCACGGTCCTGGGCAGTTAGGTTGTCCATGAACGTTAGCTGGAGTGTATTGGAAGTTGTCTTGCAAACAGGTAGAACAACAGATATATGGACAGACAGCATGACAGTGCTTTGACTGTGCTTTCAGAGCGTGTGTATTCTATCTAATCACTCCTGCATGGCTGACCTGCTGAGGGGCTGAGTAAAGGGACAAAATCGAGATGTTATTTGAAACACAAGATCTGTTGTTGAATCTGTCTGGATTGTGTCGTCTGAGCTGTTATGATTCTGAAGTGGCACGCCTTCTGCTCAGAGAATTGTCATTTATGTTTTTGACTAAACGAATCATCCTTCTCTCTTTCATACGTAGATGTTCACAAATCTCTGGGCGGTAGGATAATATAAAATGATTTGGTTTGAAGAGAGAATGGTTGATCCTTGGAATAACAGTTTGCCCATCATAGTATTTTTATATTTATTTAGTATCTTATATATAGTATAAGTCTTGACTGTTTTGCGTTCCAAGTTCCACAGTCTCATTTATTTCTCTATGGAAGTATTATTATGCAAGTTTTCTTGATTTGATTCTAAACATTACCTGTGTCAAAGTTTTTACTCAACTACATAATATGAGCGGGAACAAAATACTTGAATATAAAACCCCAAACTGTCATAAAATCAAACCCAATGATCTCACAGTGACACGATCATAAATGGCTGAAGAGGATTCATCTTTTAATTGCATGACACCTTTGTTGTGTTCTATCACAGCCCATGAAAGAATTGGATTGACACGTATCATCTCAATTAATTAGGCTGAAATTTGTTTCTGAATTATTCATCCTCCCCCCTTTTGCTTTGGCCTTTTAAATCAGTGGGAGGACCAAACTTGGGGGAGCACATCTGCATTTCAAAACCTCCCAGTTGAGACAACAAGGCACTGAGACAGGATCTGATCTAATGGAGCTTTGAATATTTAGGAGGCCACAGGCCCACATCTTTCTCTGTCATCCACATACTGCAGAAAAAAAGAAGAAGGATGGAAGAAAAAACACTGAAAAGGTCATCGGAAGCCATCTTGTTTCAAAGCCTTCTGATTGGGTGATGGCAGGAGCCTAATGAACTGGGGTGCTTTACCTCAGACAGCGTGTGTCTCTCCCATAACAAGCTAAACCTTCACACTGGGACAGCAATTCTGCCCTTTCTCTGAACTTTGGGCTAATGTAGTTTTCATATGATTAACATTTAGTTTTAGCCACCTAGGTGTAGTGTACATCTAAGAGGTTTACTGACAGGTAGCTAACTTGCCTGCCTTCGTCTCAAACGATCGAATGATTCATCCTGTTTCTCTGTTAACACTGTATTTGTAGTGTTAGTGACAAAGCTGGTTTTGCCCAAACACTAAGGCTGGGCCTATTGAATAACTTTGCTCTCAGTAGTGGTTCTGTAGCCACAGTGGTTACTGTGGTGTAAGTGGCACATTATCTCAGTGCATGCTGGGTTATGCTCTCGAAATACCTGGAATACAGTATGCTGTACTTTCTGTCCAACATATACACACACACAAACACACACACACCCACACACACACACACACACACTGTGTCTCTCCTCTCTTCCCTCTGTCTAGGGTTAGGGGGGGTTGGTTGGTGGTGGTGGGGGGGGGGGGGGGGGGGGGGGGGGGCGCGTTCTAGGTGCCCCAGTCAATCCCAGCTGTGTCCCAAACCTTCTGCTTCCCCCAAACAATCACACCATCCATCCTCACTGAACCCATTAAACAGCAGTAATTAAGCACAGACTTTTTATGGATCTTTAATGACTTAGACCTACATTCTCGCCCATCAGCGCTGATTGTGATCGCTACATTATGACCTCTGCGAAAGCGAATGTACAGCAAATATCCTCTAGATGAGGGAGGCATGTGTTATTATGGGATGGATGGGCAGGTTGCGTTCCAGAACCCTGAACCCATATGCTCTGGGCTCTATTCAGAGTTGATCAGGGATCGCTGGACTCATCTGTGGCTCAGCCTCCCCCCCTCAGCCTCTCCCCTCAGCCTCCATGTGTGCCAGCCTATGAATATGCATGAGAGCGCCTGCTTTCTATGGGTGATTCAGCAGGCTAATATGAGGACATCTTTTTTGATTTGGAAGCTCAGCTCACTGACTGCTGCTTCTGGCGCTACAGCGAACTGTAAATGATGAACTACACCAACATATCTCACTGTTGGTTGACATTGTCTTCAAGGCAACCTCGAAGATATGAGATATTTAGAATTCTCACCTACGCGTCCAACATTTCATCTAATAACGAGTTTCCTCGTTAAAATATTTTCTGGCTTGTATTCAAAAATGTAAAAGAATATGTAAAATAGAACCCTTACACTGAACATATTGGCCTTCAGCAGAGGCCATAACATCTTCGGTATTTCCACTGGCGTGGTATGATCTTCCCCCGCTCTGGCATGTTGTCTCTCGTGGTTCTCTGGGATCAGGGCCATGTTTTGGCTCTGTGTTTGCCCGGGTAGTTCCATCTGGTCCTGGCATCGTCTCTCCTCTGCCCTGCCCTGGAGCCTTGCAGCCTTGCTCTCCAAGTATGTATTGGCAATTAGCAGAGATGTTGGCGCGCTGACTGGCTGCAGCATGACATTCTCACAGGGCTTGTTGACTGGGCTGGGTGCGGGGGAGGAGGGGGAGGAGGGGGAGGGGGGGAGTGCTGCGCCCGTGCCTCTATCTCTGTCCAAGGGGCGACTTGGAATCTGGAATTTGGCCGAGGATGCCACATCGCTCTACTCCTCATCCTTTCATCTCCTCTCTCATCCTCAATCTGGGTTTTGTTTTCTCTTCTGGGCCGTGCTGTGATTCATCCACACAGGAGATCCTAGGCCAGTTTAGCTGTGTTACACATGCTTGTTTGTACTGTGACTGGGGACTCTGCATCCCCCTGGTTCCTCTTGGCCAGTTTACAAGCATCCCAGGGTTCTGAAACTCCATCTCCCATGTCTCTGCAGGGTTAACCTGGCAGGATGACGTCACCCAGCGGGTTATCTCCAGAGAGTTGTCCAGGCTGCGCAAGGTTCCCCTCCGCCGGCCGGCCCCGCCCACTTCTCCCCTGGCTCACTACCAAGACAGGAGGCCAGGAGAGGCGGAGCTTACCTGGAGGATCCAGAAACACCTGAAAGACGTGGGCTTCGTCCCCCAGGCTGTGGGGACCACTCACCTGGGGGTCCAGAGAGAAAGGCCCCTCACACAGGTGAATCCAGTTAGACGGGGCGGGGGGGTTAACCCTCACGGGGGGAGGGGGGGGGGGAGCAGTACCTGTCACCTCTCTACCAATGTCAAAGGTCCACATCAATACAAACTATCCTCTGTTGCTGGCCTCATTGATTGGAAGGCACAGATAGTAGGGCTGAAGGATAGAGCAGACTAGCCTCGAGATGTGAACATCTCGTCCCAGCAGGAGGCCTGAACCCCTCCTCCTCCCAGCGGGGGGCTAAGTTCTCCCATCTCTCCTTTGTCTTCCTTGATCGTTCCCTCCTCCCTGCCGAGCGAGGAACGTCCCCTCCAACACAAAGGTTTACCCATCCCTACTTAGAGGGATATTGTCTCATCTCATTACCATGGTTAACCCTGATCTTAGCTGTGTTGCCACCAGAGCGATAATGCCACCCCACCATGGAGGGGTTGTGGGGGGTGGGTGAAGGCAGAGACCCCCTCCCTGTGTTAATGGCATTAGCGTGTGCCAGTGTGTTCGGGTCTGGGGTGAATCCTATTATCTTTCCTCTAAAAGCACAAACAAAAGAGAGAGTGTTAAGCAGGAAAGGGCAGAGAACTGATTAAGTAGTCTTGAACGTTTTCTCTTGTCTTATAATATAGTTACAGCACGATCGCACACGTCCAATATAAGAGCTGCATGTAATATATTATTCAAATGACTGTTCTCTTGATTGTTACTTCTATGCCCCATTCAGTCCTGATATTTGTTTTGGATAACGATCGACCCTGTTGTCTCTCGGCTGATGTCTTGGTGATAAAGATTGTTATTTTATTTATTTTTTTCAGTAGTGATGCGGTGCCACAAAAAAAAGAAGCATAAAATTACCGTTTGAATGACACTATCTCATCTATAATTTCCATACGCAATTTCCAAGGGCAGTTGTCTTTGATCTAGACCTTGATTCATATCCTGTCTACCCAATCCCAAACGACCTCACTTCCTACCTGTACCTGTCATAACACACTGTTCACCCCCGCTCACACTCCCCCCGGCACAAAGAAACCTCAGAGAAGATAAATAAATAAGGTTTTGTTCCCAAATTTAAAATGGAATTAAATCTCTGTGGCACATCCACGCCCACAGGTCTGTAATATAAAAGCAGATAAATGGAAGATAAGAACATATTTTTTGCATTTTTTGCACACAGGACTTTCAGAATGATGGCCGTGTGAGTGAGACCCAGCCCAAATCACAGGGTTGGGGTAAGACCACCTTCTACAACCTTCAGCCCCAAGGTCTTAAAGCTCTTATCCAGGGGAAGACTGGAAAGCTCTCCCCAGCGGCACCTGCCCACTCCAGTTTAGATCCAGACAAGGCCAGGCCACGGCTCCTGGCTTCCCAGCTGGAGAGCTACCTCTCTAGGCTTCCCAGCAGCCAGGACCTCCCTGGATCACCAGAGGACAAGCCCAGGGCGAAGGTCCACTACTTCAGCTATGTCAGCCATCCTCCCAGGGAGGGAGAAAGCATGAGTGGATCTAAACCTCCCAAGCCCAAGATAGAAAAGCTGATCTTTAAGTCTGGGTCAAACCGCCCTGTGTCCAAGGAGCCCCTCAGTCCCATGGATGGTAAGCTTTTCACACACGACAATCTCATGACATTTGATGTAATTTGACACCACATTTACATCTATTGTCCCTAGTTTTAGTGCTACAGGATGTTAGTATGTCTAAACACTGTTTAGCAGTGGGTGCATTGATTTTCCTGTTCTTCAAAGATCTCATCTTAATCTGTCCGTGTATTGAGAAATAAAATTAGTTTCAAATAACGTTCCAACCTCCCCAAATGTCGCAGAGCGTTTCATCCTGAACGTGGTCAAGCAGCTGGGGAGACACAGGGTCAACATGGGGGCCCTCAGGGGCCCCAACCTGGACCAACTGGCTGATGTCATCGCCGGGGCCCTGCAGGGGGTGGACATGGAGGCCCCAAAGCCCAGAACCAGACTGGAGGCCAAGAGAGAACCGCTGGACAGCATGGCCCAGGGACAGGGACAGGACCAGGATCTGAACCAGGACCAGGATCTGAACCAGGACCAGGATCTGAACCAGGACCAAGACCAAGAACTGAACCAGGACCAGGATCTGAACCAGGACCAAGATCTGAACCAGGACCAGGATCTGAACCAGGACCAAGATCTGAACCAGGATCAAGACCTGAACCAGGACCAGGATCTGAACCAGGACCAGGATCTGAACCAGGACCAGGACCTGAACCAGGACCAGGATCTGAACCAAGACCAGGATCTGAACCAGGACCAAGATCTGAACCAGGACCAGGACCAGAATGTGGATAGTATTCAGCAAGACATGTTGGAGAGAGACACGACACATCAAGGTACTATACGTCCATATCTGTCTGGGCAGAAACGTGTTTCTCTGTGTCTCTCTTGGTACATTGTTTGAATTGACATGAAGTGTGATAGTTCACTGATTTGTGAAATCAAGTTGGCAGCCAAGGTTTCCATTATCGTTGTGTTTACAGGGCAACCCATTGATGATGTGGACAGAGAGCCCAACATGAAGGTAATTTACCATTATCGTCTTCAGACCATTTCATGGGCATTGAAAGTGTTAGAAGGCAAAGTAAACACACTAGACAACATTCCTAGAAAACATCAATGGAACTGAAGCAGAGGAAACGATGTTTCCAAGTAGCTAGCAGCGATTTAAAAGCTTATTGATGTACATTTTACCAGACTCATTCAAGTATAGTTCTTTTTATGGCTCTTTCAGTTACTTTACCTTTAAGTGTTTTCATGCTCCATCTACATGGACCAAGCCACGCCACATGCTTGCTAATGCACCACTCTTTGTCACTCAAGATGTATGAGAAGAAATTAGCGAGAAAAGGTTTCCGTTGAATGTTCCTCTATACTTACCTACCACTATAAACCCATTCAGGTTTAAAAACAATCCACTAGAAACAGCTGGCAGCTCTTTTCAGCTGTTACAGCCATACATGTCGGTGGGTGCAGACCCTCATTCATCCAGGAGGGCTCCATAGTAGACAAGGTTTCAGAGGTAGTCAACTGGTTATTTGAAAACAGTGTCCACAGTGACTACCTCTGAAACCTTTTCTACTATAACCTCACAGTGTCCCTATTTCCCACAGGATACAGCTTTTCTCAGCAAGCTCTTGGACTACCTGGACCTGGATCCCTTCAGGGACCCTCCGGGCAGCCCAAGGCAGCCCAGCAGGGTCTCTCCGTGGGCTGTCTCTCCTGGGTCTGGCCCCCAGAAGACGGTTGGCCTGGAGAACGTCCAGAGCAGGACCACCCAGGGCCAGGTACCTGTACCCCACCCCTGGGAGGAGGGGAACGTGGCTGAGTCCCAAACAGGCGAGGGGGGGTACCTGGGCGGCCCTCTGGAAGTGGTGGGGGCGGCTGTTTTGGTGGACACCGAAGTGGAGAGGTGGGTTCCTGTGACAGAGACGGTCCCCCCAACCCAGGCCAGGGTGGAGCCCCAGCTGAAGGACAGGAAGGTGGGGGAGGAGGTCGTCCACCTCGGGGTTAAGGCCTCCACCACCAAGGGGAAAGACAGCAGTGACTTTGGCTACATCATCACCGACTCAGAGTGAGTAAATACGGTGGTGTTAAGTACAAATACACCACAATGTCAGCATTTTACACTATGATAGGACATTTGCACAAAAAAATGTGTTCTTCTTCTTTTGTCTTTCGTCTAATCCCTGGAGACAAAGTGGTGAGATAAAGAGTGAAAGCTTTTGTTTAGGGTCGTTAAGTCCTGTTTCACCTCCAGAAAAACTCCTCATTTACCATTTCAGGCACGCAGACTCATGCATAAATCTCTCTTGTATATCAAGCAACCTTTTAGAGAAATCTGACACCTTTTCAAAATAACCCTCGACATCTAAGTGTGCTTACTTCCAGAGAAGGTTATGGTACGTTGAGCTCCTCAGCGACATGTTTAAGTACAGTGGAAGCCGTGATAGTTCTGTGTGAGTGGGTTTTCGTCAGAGTATACAGTATTGGAGAGTTAATGACAGCGTTTCGTCAGCCAGGGTGATGAAGTCAGCCCAGCCTCTCTCGTACTTGGCTGAGGCTCCTGGAGAGAGATAAGTTCCTATCGACTGTGTTTTCGCCCAGGGCGCTCTCTTAAATCCCTTTATGGCGTTATCAAGCCAAATGTCAGCCAGCTGTCCTTCACCTGTACAACAGCCCTGCTCCTGAAGATACCAACACACACACACATGCAGCACACACACACACACACTCGCAGCACATATGCATGATACACACACACACACACACACAAGCCATGCACACACAGTCAGGGGTGTGTAGAGAGGGGGGGGGGGTCACCTTCCAGGCAGATTTTCCCCTCTCCTCCACCGTCTCTTCCACTTTACTCAGCTCTATGATAGAGCTGTGTACATTAGCAGGGGCCCTTCAGTGTTGTCCCCAGAGTTTTCTGCCCACCCCCATGATTACACAGCTGTTATCCTCCCCCCCACCTCGACCTCCCCCCCACCTCGACCTCCCCAAACCGGGCTAAGCCTAACCTGCTTATCTGACAGCTCCTGAGATTGTGTGTGCATTTGTGTGCTTGTGTGCTTGTTTGTGGTTGTCTTGTGTGTGTGTGTGTGTGTGTACGGGCCGACCAGTGTTGGGATAGAGAGGGGATGGAGAGGAGAAGAGACAGAGAGAAACCCAGGGGGAAAAGTGCTAGCATCAACAATCAAATCACTCCTGTTCCTCCTCTCTAGTTTGAATTACCACAGAGGGAGGCAAGCGTGCCTGGAATGACTGTGTTCCAGCTTTAACTTTGAAAGCTCTCCAAAGAGGAGAAAAAGAAACAAACGCAAAAGCTCACTTTCTTAAAAAGACGATAAATTAAGAATATATAGGGTTCCTAAACTACTCTGGCAGTTCATCAAGATATTGTTTTAATTACAGAGACAGACGAAACAGGGGGGTGGTCTGTTATTACCCAGAAGAGGACGTGACCAAACTTAAGGTTCATGTGCCTGATGAACCTGAGCAAAGTAGAATTCTACACACACACAAGGGCACACACACACACACACACACGCACTCACACCCACACACACCCACACACACATCCAAACAAGCAAACACACATCCATATCCAATCACAGGCACACACAGCATCACCCTTATATTTTATATTTATGCTCTCACGTACAAAAACTGTATACAAACCCTTGGACACACACACATCACACGCACACACACACACACGCACACACACACACACACTACACACACACACAAATTGCCTTTGTTTGGTCTGTTTCCTCGGCCGATTTGCTGTTTGAGTGAGAGACCAGAAGACAGAGCTTAGATGAGACCCAACTTTATCATACAGCCATTACACTTCACATCCATTCCATTTGCACGTTTCATCACAGTGTGTGTGTGTGTGTGTGTGTGTGTGTGAGGAGGTATGTGTGGAGGGATACAACTCCATTTGTGTGTGTGTGTGTGTGTTAGAGAGGCTGAGTGAAGTGTGGCCGTATGATGCAGCCATTACACCTCACGCCGGTTCCATTTGCACCTTATTGTTTGTCTCATTGCTGGAAAATGCAGGTGATTTATCAAGCCTGAGGAAGCACCTGATCCCTATTCCCCAAGGACACAGGCTCTCTGCTTTCTCTCATCATGTGTGGGAGTGTGTTGATTTCTTACGCGTGTGTATATATATATCGATGGTTGTATGTCCACATGGTCAGTGGAGGGATGTGTTTCCATGTGTGTGTGTGTGTGTACGGTGAGGACCTGTCCACTCTGGGGTGGTTCCGTGTGATTGGCTGCGGTGTCTGGTGGAGCTGTGTGTCTGATGCCC
Organism: Protosalanx chinensis; assembly: GCA_030340685.1. NCBI lineage: Eukaryota > Metazoa > Chordata > Actinopteri > Osmeriformes > Salangidae > Protosalanx > Protosalanx chinensis. The sequence continues at coordinate 1,328,785 of CM059332.1, forward strand.
AGCTGTGCGTCTGTCTCCCCCAGCTTCCTGCCCACAGACCAGGGCTTGGACCTGATGGAGCTCCTGGCTCGACGACTAAACCTCCGCCTCACGGACCTCCAACAACTCTCGTATGTACTGCACACACAAAGACACACACACACACACACTGTACTCACAAACATACACACGCCTGCACCCTCACATAATCTTATTGGTGTCGAATAAGACCATTTAACAATTCTGCCAGCGTCTGGACCCTGTTTGGGATGTTTCTTAAATGTCCCTGTGCCTGGGGAGGTGGATGAAGATTGGCCAGACCCTGTGAGGACTGTGTGTTTGTGTGACTGTAGCTGCCACAGTAACACAGCAAAGTGTCCTCCCTGTGTGTGTGTGTGTGTGTGCCTCTGGGGGAGGAATCTACTTTAATTACCTCCAGATACCTCTTCAGCCCTCTCAGTTGTAGTCTAGACCCATCTCCGTTGCTTCCAAACATTCCTCAAACATTCCACCAAACGTTCTCAAAAACATTCCACCAAACGTTCCTCAAACATTCCACCAAACGTTCCCAAAAACATTCCACCGAATGAATTTGAAAAGAGCTGTGTGTTTACTTTACCCAACACATATTGTATGTTTGGTTTGTGGCCATTGTTGCGCTTGGTGGGTGGGGTGGGTAGGGGGACAGTGTGAGAGAAAAGAAACTAGAGAGAAAAAATAGAGCGAGAGAGAGAGAGGGGGAAAGAGGGAGAGAGAATGAGCCGGAAGCAGGATAGGTATGGCCAGTAGGACACTAACTTAATCATGCTCAGGTGAACTGACCTTCAACCCCCAGCCTGCTCTCTGACAACACTGGCCTGGGATTCTGCACCAGAGACCATGAAGAAGGAAACGATCTGACGAGCTTTTCAGGGGCATTTAGTCCAGCTCGCTCTTCATCATGAACCAGCATGCTGCAGCGAGACCTCCAGGGGTTACTCTAATTCCCTTAGCCTAACCACAACCACAACCATCCTGGTCATAGTTCATTAGTAACCTGAGAGTCTGAAAGTGACCTGTGTGTTTATTGGCTTATTGCCATTCAGCACATCCAGGTGTGTGTTGGGTGCTTGTGGGAGACTGCAGGGTTGTATTTTGGCAAAACCCAGTCTGTTAGTTCCTGATCAGAATGTGACATGTGACTGGTGTCTGTCATGGGACCAGAAGGAGGACCAGAGGGGATCCCTTACTGAACTGCTCCTCTCAAGGTTTCTGAGAGTTTTCTGTCCTCTAGTGAGTTTTTATGAGAGTTTTTCCTCGTCTTCCTTGAGGGTTTAGGTTGGTTGAGGGGCAGTTCTATGGGCATGTGTGAAGCCCTTTGTGATAATGCATGTAAAGAAGGGCCGTACAAATAAATGTTGATTTTATTTGGTTTGACTAAAAGACTGAGACAGAGGCGTCAAAATGAGAAGACACGATCAAAAAGATCCAGAATATGGCGGGGTGAGCGAGAGAGAGAGAGAGACAGAGACAGAGACGGACAGAGACAGAGGGAGAGAGAGACAGACAGAGACAGAGAGAGAGACAGACAGAGACAGACAGAGACAGAGAGACAGAGACCAAAAGCAAATTAGAGAAAGCCCATTATGAATGCCTAACCTCCAGCTAAAATCCCACCCAGCAACACAGCTCTATTCTGCTCTCAGTAAAGGGGTTTGAAGCAGTGGCCTTTGTGAGCAGAGCCACTTGTCTCATTCTCTTTCTATCAGGGATGAAAGCGTGCTGCATTCGAAGGCAGTGGAGGTGGATGGATAGGGGCTTATTGTGTGTGTGCAATGCCCTGGCACGGTGGGAGAGGGTCTTAAAGGCCGGTCTTTTGATGTGAGCGGTGGACCTCCATGTGCTCAGGTTCTGAACACATGAGCTTCACTCTCTTCAACTACTTGGGTCAGGTCTGATTGAGACCGGATGAGAGATGAGGCTGTCGGAGCGAACATCAACATGAAGAGATTATTAAGTAGGAAGTTATGTTAATTTCTTTCTTGAGTTGGCGATGGATGTGCGTCAAGGTGATGTGATAGGTTTATTAAAAAGGTTTGATAACGTCACTGGTTGGCGAGGCACAGGTGACGTAAGGGGTTTACTCTTCGTGGCCAGTAGGGGGAGTTACTCCCTCATGCTCAAGTCAAACTAATCTGTGGGTAAATACACAACCTCTCATACACACACACACACACACACGAACACACACACATACTGGGTTTTGGCACCCACTAAGCTAATATGAAGTCTTTCACAGTAATACAGCAGTGTGTGCAGGTGGGCAGATAACTTATCAAGCTATATTTATAGAGTAGGATTGGTCCTCCAAACTACCAACTCACTGAGACAAGGTTTTTGGACCATGGTAAAAAAAAAATGTCCATTTAATTTGAGATGCATCAAGATTTCTGTCCAAATGTCAGGGATAGTGAGAAAGCAGAAGGAGAGATTGGGGAAATATTGACTTTGTGAAGACAAGCAGAATCCAGGAGAGAGAATTAGAGAAGGGCAATCATGTTTCTGCGTGTGTGTGTGGGAGAGAGATTTTCATGTGGTGATCTATGACTACAGTAACCATATACATTATTTCCTCACTCACCCACCTGTGTGTTTGTTTGTGTGTGCTTGGTAAGTGTGTGGATGTGTGTGTGTGTGTGTGTGTGTGTGTGCTGGGTGTGCCATACACACTGATGGGTCTGAATTTACAGTCGATGGGGATTCTGATGGATGCTCTGATCTCCTACAGAGATTAAAACCAAAGGGACGTGTGTGTGTGTGTATGTGTGTGTGTGTGTCATTTACCCAGTGTATGTTACATGACAGGTAAAGTACAATACTAGCCCCCAACAGTACCTTGTTTACCCAAGAATCATGTTGCGTTTCACACGCTACTGCTTTCTTCTAAAATACTTTCGAGGTCTGAAGATCTTTTAGCTCCTGTTAAGAGTCAGACAGCTTCATCTTTGCTGAATGAGTCTTTTACAGTCGATGATCAATGAAGATGTTGGTCCCTCTTTCTTTGGGTGCCTCTGACTTCACACAAGTTCCTTCTCCTCTACTGTGATGGGATTTGCTACGTGCAGGTGAAGAGGACGATCTGGAAGTGGAGAGTGACAGTGTTCCTCCATCTCTCTGCTTGTGTGTTTCAGGGTTCTGGGTCCGGCCTTGACCTTCCGAGTGGGACCCAACCCTCACAACGTCAGCACTGCAGACCTGGCCCACATTGCAGGTAGACGAACTGTCATGAAACACACACACACACACACACACACACTGTCCAGTACAGCAGACCCAGTATAGGTCCTGTCTGAACAAGTCCCCATCCAAGAAATGTTATTAACACCGAGCTATGACAGATCCAAGATCAATTACTGAGGCGAGAACCAGAGAAGGGAGCTCACTGCTGGCTGAAGGGCCCAGCGTGGAGGGGGAGGAGCCTTGAGCTCGGCTGCTTGGCTTCCTGTCTCCTCTCACCTTCAGCAGAGCCTGCAGGTCAGGCAGGCTAAGGCAGGCCCTTTCTCTCTCTTAACACACTGTGGGGCTGTAGGTTGGTGTGTGTGTATGGGAGTGGATAGGTTAGTGTGTGTGTGTGGGTGGGGGGGGGCGTGGTGGACAGGCTGGTGTGTGTGTGTGGTGTGTGTGCGGGGAGGGGGTAGATAGGTTTGTTGGGGGGGGGGGGGGAGAAGGGGCAGAGTTGAT
>CM059332.1:1337483-1377483 GCA_030340685.1 Protosalanx chinensis
GTCCCTGACCCCAAACCCTCTGGATCGGAACGCTGACCTGTTTCCTGTGGAGGAGGGTTCTCATCCTGTGGAGGAGGTTCTCTCCTGTGGAGGAGGTTCTCTCCCTGTGGAGGAGGTTCTCTCCTGTGGAGGGGGTTCTCTCCTGTGGAGGAGGTTCTCTCCTGTGGAGGAGGTTCTCTCCTGTGGAGGGGGTTCTCTCCTGTGGAGGAGGTTCTCTCCTGTGGAGGAGGTTCTCTCTGTGTAGGGGGTTCTCTCCTGTGGAGGGGGTTCTCTCCTGTGGAGGGGGTTCTCTCCTGTGGAGGGGGTTCTCTCCTGTGGAGGAGGTTCTCTCCTGTGGAGGAGGTTCTCTCCTGTGGAGGGGTTCTCTGCCTCTGGCTCAGGGAGAAGATGTGCATGGTAACATCAGCCATTTTAATTAAGAGGAAAATAATGCTGTGTATTCTTTGAATACCAGGGTACTAAACACCTTTGTCTATGATCTGTTGCATAATGTATAAAGAGCTTTCTTTAATTGGCTGTGTTTCTTATTCAAGGTAGAACACTCTCTATACAAACTCAGAGCAGTGGGAGTTCAATGAGGCCTTTCTGTTCCCTAATAAGACTGGAGAGTTCTCCCTATCGGTCTGAATAGAAGCCCTCGCAGGGGGGACTGTGGAACAGGACATTGTGGAACCTTTATTATGTACTGCAGAACTGTCAGTACATTGTATCTCAGAGCCAGCGGTGTTCCTTCATGCCTGCTGCCTGACTAGCTGCAGATACTGTTGGTACACCAAAGAACAGCCAACAAGACGAAAGAGAGAGAGAGAGAGCGAGAGAGAGCGAGAGAGAGCGAGATAGAGAGAGCGAGAGCGAGATAGAGAGAGAGAGAGAGAGAGCGAGAGAGAGAGCGAGAGAGAGAGAGGTGATAGACAGTGAATGTTCCAGCTCATATAATGTATCGTACCACACACCTTGCACAGTCACCTTTGTCCCGCTCAATTATTGATACACACACACACACACAGCACACTCACAGACACACACACAGACACACAAGCACACAGACACACACACACACACACGCAAGCATCAAATCCCACACTTACAAAGCTGCATCAGTCCATAATGCTCAGGTGTGATCACAGCATCCTGGTGTGTGGGGTCAGGAGAGGAGCACTTCCTGTAAACACGTTCACCGTGTCGACAGGAAGGGGGGGGGGGGGGGGGCAGGAGGGGGGGCAGGGGGGGGAGGGTCCAAACACTGTAACCAGCTCCAGTCTGCAGCCGTCCCAGCCTGAAGTGTATTAAAGGATCTCCGTCATAGACAGGGATTAGTGTCGCCCGTCATTGTTTTGTTTGCTAATTCCCTCTCTAAGGTATTTGTGGGGAAACAGGCATGAATAATTGAATGCGATTTCAGGGAAGGATGCAACAAATATATCAGTGAGCAGGAGGGGAGAGATTAATGAGAGGGGAGGAGGGGGGAGGGCGGAGGAGCCGGGGGGGGGGGGGCAGGGAAATTGGAAAGATGGAAGTCTGCAGTCAACCAAGCAGACGTGAAGATGGTAAACAGTAATTGAATGCGCATTGTTACTTTACACCCAAAAATACCAGAATATTCTAAAACCACGTAAGGCAACATACAAAACATGTACCTTCAAATGCTGTGAGATGAAGGCGATAGAAAACAACGAAGGTAACAGAGGCTGCCATGCCCTGCATATTAAAACGCAATCAGCACATTGTTCAGTTTGATAAATCCCTCTTGAATAAAACTCCAATTCCCCAACAGTCACAGGCAAGGTCATGACTGATAGAGACGACAAGAACTTGGAAATGTTTATCGAATAGTTCTTAGTTCTTCAACATCCTGCGGATAGGAGGACCAGCACTCAATGCTGTCGTCAAGGCTCCCATCCTTCTCTGTACACAGGCATGTCAAGGTGATAATGGGCTCTTCCAGGTTTGAGGGTACACAGGCCCCACCAGCCCCCCCAGCCCCCTTGCCTTCCTGGCCCACTCAGGAGCCTCTTTGAACAGCGCAGCTGCTTTAAGAAATGTGGGCTGACTTCCAGTAGAAAGAACCATTCTGGATAAGATTGCAGTCTCTGCGCCTCCATCTCTCCATCCCTCCATCTCTCCATCCCTCCATCCCTCCATCTCTCCCTCCCTCCCTCCATCTCTCCATCCCTCCATCTCTCCATCCCTCCATCCCTCCATCCCTCCATCTCTCCATCCCTCCATCCCTCCATCTCTCCATCCCTCCATTCCTCCATCCCTCCATCCCTCCATCTCTCCATCCCTCCATCCCTCCATCTCTCCATCCCTCCATCCCTCCATCTCTCCATCCCTCCATCTCTCCATCCCTCCATCCCTCCATCTCTCCATCCCTCCATCTCTCCATCCCTCCATCCCTCCATCCCTCCATCCCTCCATCTCTCCATCCCTCCATCCCTCCATCCCTCCATCTCTCCATCTCTCCATCTCTCCATCCCTCCATCCCTCCATCCCTCCATCTCTCCATCCCTCCATCCCTCCATCTCTCCATCTCTCCATCTCTCCATCCCTCCATCCCTCCATCCCTCCATCCCTCCATCTCTCCATCCCTCCATCTCTCCATCTCTCCATCCCTCCATCCCTCCATCTCTCCATCCCTCCATCCCTCCATCCCTCCATCTCTCCATCTCTCCATCCCTCCATCCCTCCATCCCTCCATCCCTCCATCTCTCCATCCCTCCATCCCTCCATCTCTCCATCCCTCCATCCCTCCATCCCTCCATCTCTCCATCTCTCCATCCCTCCATCCCTCCATCTCTCCATCTCTCCATCCCTCCATCCCTCCATCCCTCCATCCCTCCATCTCTCCATCCCTCCATCTCTCCAGCACTCTGCCACAGTGTTTTAGAATCTGATCTGGTCTCTTTATTGTGAATCCTGTCCTTCCTCTTTGTTTGTCATCAGGACTTTGTTCTGCTCAACATGCCATCTTGTTATCACAGACTGGGCTTCATGCCGCCGTCTAACAAAATGCATAACGAGCTCATGAGAGTTGTTGTGCTTTTTGGAACCTACAGTGAATACTATTTCCTCTCTGGTGTACAAAAGCAACACACACACACAGAAACACTGTATGCACACACACACACACACACACACACACACACATACTATACACAAACACGGACACGCATTTGCTCACATACACAAAGTAAAGCTAAACTAATGGTGTTGAGTAGCAGAGGCCAATTACAGTAAAGAGCGATGCTGAACCAAACCCAGTGATCACAGCTACATGAAGAGTGTTTTACCTTTTCTAATGTGTGTGTGTGTGTTGTGCACTACAGAGAGAGGGATACAAAGAAGTTGTGTGTGTGTGTGTGTGTACATATCTTAATTTGTGCCTTGTATGCCTGTACAATACGTGTGTGTGTGTGTGTGTGTGTGTGTTTTGTCTGTTTAATAGCAACCAGAGAGCTGAGACTGGGCTGAACACACTGACCCTCTATACTGGCTGCAGGTTAGTGAGTTACAAGTGGGGAAGGAAACAGAGTGGAACAGGTACTTCAAAGCAGCAGGATGACATTTAGGGCGTCTATCTTCAAAGCCCTGTTTGCTTTTGTAGTTCCACTTTGAGTATAATTAATATATTTCTTATTTTTTCTTCCAAAGGATTAAGGCTGGTTGAAAACACAACTTAAAATGCACAGGTAATTTCAGAACATATTCAATGGAGAAAGTATAGAAGAGTCATTGTAGAGTCCATCAGCATACTTTGTCTTTCATTGCTAATAGATTCTATTCAATTTTTGCATCTTTATTCCATCAAATGAGTCATACTCTCGACGCAGGGAAACCACACACATTTTTTTGTTCCGCGTTTGGAATTCACAAGTAGGTGCAGAACAGCGGATCCATTATTTTTACAGAAGGGAGAGTGTTTCATTGTAGACAACAAAATCAGTTTCCTCCTAAGGTAGCCTCCTGTTCCTCCTCCAATCAAGTCGTTCTACAGAGGAGCCCTCCCCTCCCCACCCCACACACACACCCCCCAAACCTGATACCAACACAGTTGTATCCAAGACACAATCAATTGCATGTGAAGTTGGGCTTGAATTCTGAGTTTCTGCCATCCAGTGAAGTCACATTACTAAGAAGCAATGAGAATAAAGTTCCTTTAGGAAACATTTCCATCTCCCATAAAATCAAGCTTTTCCATTTGTACTGTATTGTGTGGGTATGTGTGTGTGTTTTTGTGTAGATGACGGTGTACCACAGGGATGAATTCAAAATAGGTCATCACTAATCCCCCCCCAAAAAATGAGCATTCTCTTGACGTGAACCCATCAGAAAACGAGAAAGAAAGGCTGATGAATTATGTATTAGTATTAAGAGAGATAGCTCCCCCTCCCTCTTTCGCTCTCTCTGTTTATATCTCTTTTCGGTCTATCCCACCCTTGGCCCCTCTCTCTCCCTCTTTTTAAATCGATCCCCTGCCACCTGTCATGGGTCAGTGGCCCGTGCTCACCGGAGCTCTGGGCGGCTCTGGGCGCCGGGCCTCCTGGGAGACGCCTCGGGGCGATAACTCGCTCCTATCTGAACCTCCTCTTAAAGTGACGCCCCACTTTCAATTTAACTCCAATATCCAACCAAGATTGACTCGATGGAGACAATCTGGAGACAAATACGTATATAGCAACAGTGTTGAAGTGCTGCAAGGTGGAGGGCTGACGATAGCAGGTCGACCTAAATACCTGTGGAGTGGGATTGAGCGTTGTGTTCCTTTGGTCTGCGTTATCCAACTGTAACGTTCTCTCGGTCATATTCTGTTCATGGGAACGGTACATTTGCTGCTGTGTTGTTTTCGTGCTGTTCTGTTACACCACAAGAGCCCAAAATGGTCTCTGCACAATAAAAGAAAAAAGAGGAAATGAAGAACTAGGAGCAGGTTCTAGTTGGTTCTCTTCTTCGGGAGCACGTTGGAAGGAACATCCTGTGTGGAACCTCAGGTTCTAATGAGTCTAACAACTGTCTTTGCCAAACAATGAGTGCTCCTATGTGTGTGTAATCTGAATGCAGGACTTCAAAACACCCTTAAAAAACAAGCAAGTGCAAATGACCTGTGCTTGGGCCCCATCCAGAGTACTGAGGCTTCTGGGTTTCATCTGAGCATGTGCAGCCATCTCTCAGCTTGTCAGTGGGAGGCTCATAGTGCATCCCTGCAGTCTGGGAGGTGTAGCAGCCGTTATATTATCACCTGGATGTGTGAACAGCAAACCAGTGACCTTCTCCTGCCACCTGCACTACCTGGAAAACTCTCTTTCTTTGGGGACGCCTGAACTTTTCGCCTCCACTACCTTCCTGCCTGTCCTCTCCTCTGTCTTCTAAATCCTGTCTTTAATTCATTCATTCCACTGTTTTCATTGCTTTCTGCTCTAATCTGTCTCTATTTCTCTCTCGCTGTCTCTCTCTATATATATCTCGCTATATCTCTCTCTTTCTCTCTCTGTCTCTGTCTTTCTCTCTGTCTCTCCCTGTCTTTCTCTGTCCACTATTTTCATTTCTCTCTGCTCTAGTTTCTCTCTCTCTCTCTCTCTCTCTCTCTCTCTCTCTCTCTGTCTCTCTCTCTCTCTGTCTCTCTCTCTCTCTCTCTCTCTCTCTCTGTCTCTCTCTCTCTCTCTCTGTCTCTCTCTCTCTCTCTCTCTCTCTCTCTCTCTGTCTCTCTCTCTCTCTCTCTGTCTCTCTCTCTCTCTCTCTCTCTCTGTCTCTCTCTCTCTCTCTCTCTGTCTCTCTCTCTCTCTCTGTCTCTCTCTCTCTCTCTCTCTCTCTCTGTCTCTCTCTCTCTCTCTCTCTCTCTCTCTCCCTCACTGTCATCTCTCCTCAAGGTTGTTTCTAGGACTAACCTACAATTCCTTTGAGAATCTGATCGCAGTATACTTTGCTTCCTTCCAATGCGATGCCCTGTGTTCAGAATGGCTGATAGGGGAGATGTGTGTGTGTGTGTGTGTGTGTGTGTGTGAGGCGGTGGAGGGGTGAGACTAGTTAAGAAACTGTTATTCGAGTGGCTTCATGAAATAAGGATTGTGTGAGTTCTGTTCCGACTGCTTCAATATGGACTGACATGGAGCCAGTGTTGTGCTCCATGCTGGCTCTTCTAGAACCCCATAGTGCTGTCGCATCTCGTCCCTGTTCTGGGATGCATTCTGTGGGCCTTGTTGCACCTGTAAACACCGCTGCTCTGTACGATGCCGTTCCTTCAGTCTGTAGTAGTGACACTGCGTCCCTTCCTCCCAGTCCGGCTCTGCCAGAAGCTCTAATTAGACTGATAAGCAGCGCTGCTGGAGGCAGCCTTGGTCTGGTAATCAGCCAGGCGACCAAACGAGCGTTGCGCCACAACAGGTGTCCTTAAGGAGACGCGGTACGTGGGGGTCTGGTCCAGGGTCTTCAGTTTCCTGGTCTCAGTCTCTCCTCTTAGTTCTCACTGCTGATGATTCACCAGAGGAAGAGGTTCTGAAGGGAACTGATACTGGGGCAGCTGAGATGGACTGAGAGCACCAGCTAATGAGACAGACATGGAGGGGAGGGGGAGGGGAAGAGGGGGAGGAGGGGAGGGGAAGAGGGGGAGGAGGGGAGGGGAAGAGGGGGAGGAGAGGAGGGGAAGAGGGGGAGGAGAGGAGGGGAAGAGGGGGAGGAGAGGAGGGGAAGAGGGGGAGGAGAGGAGGGGAAGAGGGGGGAGGAGAGGAGGGGAAGAGGGAGAGTAGGAAGGGGAGATGGAGCGGAGGGGGAGGGAAGGGGATGGGGAGGGGGAGGGGGGGGAGGGAAGGGGAGGGGGAGGAGTGGAGGAGAAGAAGGGGAGTAGGAAGGGGAGATGGAGGGGAGGGGGAGGGGAGGGGGAGGTGGATGTCTGTCGTGGGGATTTACCTGAAAGCCTGCATATGCACATGTTTTCAGCATTAGCCACCTCTGGCTAAAAGCATTTCAATTGGTTCAGCACTCTAAAATGTTGACAGGAAACCTGTCCATTAGTTTCAAAAGAACAGAGAAATAAATTAATATTGAAATGAGATCTTAATTTTTTTTTTACATTACCCACAATGTTTGAAATGTTGCCCCAAATGTAAAGAATCACACTCCACACCAGGTTTTTACACTATTTAAATATATTTTCAAATTTATTATGCTTCACTAATATTCCCTGGCGACATTCAACCAATGATTCGAAAATTCAGACCACACGGTATTGGCTACTTCAGACAGGCTCAACCAATCAAACACTATTGAAGGTAAACTCTTAGCCTATCATGGCACAGATACTGTAAGAAGGAAGTGGAAATCAGTGTTAAGGGAATGGAAGATGATCTTTTCTGAATTCAGGAATATTTCCCTCCCATCCCACCTCCTCTTCGAATCTATCGCTTTAAACAAAAAGGGAAATTAAGTAACGGAATCGTCATTTCAATTTCCATAATTCGAAAATCTTTTCACCTTCTTTCATTTTTATCATGACGATAACGTTTTATTAGAATTGGAATACAATTAGAAACTGTATTAAAGTTTCTCTTATGATTAAATAGCAGTAACCAATGCATAATATTAAAAGTTCGACGAAATAGAAGGTCCCAAAAAGTTGAAGTTAACACAAAGCAACTCTACTGTATCTGTCCAATTTATAGTACTTATAGTAATTCACATGTTGCTTTGGTCAGTGTGTGTGTGTGTGTGTAGGTGTGTGTAGGTGTGTGTGTGTGTGTGTGTTTGTGTGTGTGTGTAGGTGTGTGTGTAGGTGTGTGTGTAGGTGTGTGAGTGTGTGTGTTTGTGTGTGTGTGTGTGTGTGTGTGTGTGTAGGTGTGTGTGTGTAGGTGTGTGTGTGTGTAGGTGTGTGTGTAGGTGTGTGTGTCTGTGTGTGAGTGTACAGTGACAACAGTAGAACTGTAGCAGGTCCCTTGTGTTATGATCAGAGCCCTTATAGTCCCCACCCTCCACCCAGTGCTACAAACACCCCCCCCCCCTTCTCTTCTCTCTCTCCATCTCTATCTCCTCCGACTCAAATCTCCTGACTTGAGTGACAGCGCTGGAGATTTCTAATGACAGTCGGAACAAATCGCTTGTAATGAGGTCACATCTGAGTTTTCCCCTTTTCTCAGATCACCCTTCACAGCTAGACACTGTTAGCCACACACACACACGCACACACGCACACACACACACACACACACACACACACACTCGGCGTGAGACTCACCCGGATCTTGGCTTCACTTGACGTGTGTGAAGCAGATTGATCCTTTCCCCCCCACAATGCATCGACTGTTCCTCCAAGATGGCCGCCCTGGCTGTGGCAGAGGTAGACGTCTCAGAGTCTCCCTGCCCAGTGGAGCTCACATCCTGGGCTCCTGCTGCTCTGCCCACAGGGCCTCTCTCACCACCATGATCCATACGCTCATTGATTATAGGTTGTGAGGCTGAAGCATGGACTAGTGTTGTGTAAATGAGACACTAGTGTTTAGGGTCCTGGGGCACAGCGTGTGTGTTGATTTGTTTGTGTGTGTGTGTGTGTGTTCTGTGTGTGTGGGTTGTGTGTGGTGTGTGTGAGTGGGATGTGTGTGTTCTGTGTGTGTGGGTTGTGTGTGGTGTGTGTGAGTCGGATGTGTGTGTTCTGTGTGTGTGGGATGTGTGTGTTCTGTGTGTGTGGGTTGTGTGTGGTGTGTGTGAGTCGGATGTGTGTGTTCTGTGCATGAGTATATTATTAGTCAGCGTCACTTCAAACAGGATGTCTACATGGACAGCTCATTTGAGCCTTCGCTTGGCTCCAATATTGTAATTTCTTACTGAAAAGCATGGTACGATGTGTGTGAATGTGTGCATACGAGTGTGTGTGGTGTGTACGTGTGTGTGTGCGCGTATGTGTGTGTAAGTGTGCGAACGTGTCTATATGTATGTATGTGTGTAGTGTGGGTATGTGTGTGTGAGTGTGCGTACGTGTCTATATGTATGTATGTGTGTAGTGTGGGTATGTGTGTGTGAGTGTGCGTAGGTGTGTGTGTGTGTGTGTGTGTATAGGTGTGTGTGTGTGTGTATAGGTGTGTGTGTGTGTGTGTGTATAGGTGTGTGTGTGTGAGTGTCAGCTCAGTGATGTGTTTAGTATTGGGGCCCCTGCAGGAGCCGCTCCACAGAGAACCTGCAGGATCATTACTGCCACACTGACAGGTTGGACTGTGTGTGTGTGTGTTCTGCTGCTGTGGAGCCACATGTGTGTGTGTGTGTGTGTCTGTTAGTGTGTGTCTGTTAGTGTGTGTCTGTTAGTGTGTGTCTGTTAGTGTGTTTCTGTTAGTGTGTGTCTGTTAGTGTGTTTCTGTTAGTGTGTGTCTGTTAGTGTGTGTCTGTTAGTGTGTGTCTGTTAGTGTGTTTCTGTTAGTGTGTGTCTGTTAGTGTGTTTCTGTTAGTGTGTGTCTGTTAGTGTGTGTCTGTTAGTGTGTGTCTGTTAGTGTGTGTCTGTTAGTGTGTGTCTGTTAGTGTGTGTCTGTTAGTGTGTGTGTGTGTGTGTGTGTGTGATAGAATGTGTGTGCGTGTGGGATTTAGTTCCCCTCCCCAAACATATTCGTCCCCTGGTAGACTGCCTTCAGTGGGTGGAAAACAGACAGATGTTTTCATCTGTGTGATACAAGCACCACCCCCCCCCCCCCCCACACACACACACACACACACATGCAGTGTATCCACACACACACACACACACACCACAGACACAACAACCCAAGGGAAGAGAATGAAAAGGGCCTCTTAATCATTCAAATCTATGTTTAAATATGACGAAGACTGTGAATGAATCCAGCCCAACCTGCTGTTTGATCTGGCATGCAGTCCAGACCAGGGGGACTCTGGGTAATGAAGTTTATTTCACTGAGCTTTGTCATTGTAGTTCCGCTGTTCTGCTCAACGTAACTCTGTCTGAAGGGGTGGGGGAGGAGGTACCTGAAGAGATCACCAATCAGAGCGTCTGAAAAAGGGGTACAGGGAACAGAGACGCAGGCGCTGGCGTTACGATCATCGCTTCATATTTGGATTGTTTACGCCACGCTCATCTGTGAACCCCTCCCCCCTTCTTCCACACCGTTGTCAAGGGCAGCTTTCGCTGAATATGTCACGCATCTGCTCAACTGTCAGTTCCAGAGGTGCGTGTGTGTGGGGGGGGGGGGGGGTGAGCGTGGTTGGCGGGTCCCTGGGAGAATGCCTGATGACATCCGTGAGCCCCATATCTAGGGGGTTTGGCTGCTGTCCGAGTCATTTGCCACCGCTGCTTCTGTTCCCCCCCCCGACACCCCCCCCCCCCACCCCCCCGCTCTCTCACCCTCCCGTCTCTTGCAGTCCGTAAAGAATTGGTGTCAGCACCTATCAAATGGAAAATGCCTATTCTACACATAGTGTCAGAGGAGCCACAATCTATTAATCAACCAGCAAGGAAGAGAGAAAGGGTTGGAGTGTGTGTGTGTGTGTGTGTGTGTGCGTGCAGGTGCGTGTGAATATGTGTGTGCGTTAACTTTCAGGACAGAGCGCTGTGATTGGGGCTGAGACCCACAGGAAGATGTAATCTGTCATATTTTTTTAAGAGCCCCCTCTCATAAAAGCTAAATTTAATTATAAATGTGTCGTGGGGGGGTATTGGGGGGGGGTGCTGTACAGGACGCAGCAGCATGATGAATCCATGCCCACTGCCCCCCTGTCCCCCCACTGCCCCCCGTCCCCCCACTGCCCCCCTCCTCCCCCTCGCCTCACGCTCCTTCACTGCTTCACTTCCAGTTCATCACTCGTTACTGTGGCGCTTTGTGGTAAACAGCCAAACAGACGAGGCAGAAAACCCAGCCTGGCATTTTAAAGAAGATGTAAGATCCTGGAGAAGGGGTTTAAAGGCTGGCCTCTTTTTTCAGCCTGCATGGAGCTGCTGTTGGAGGATAGTGGGGAGTTTATTCAGTCCGCAGCGCAGCAGAGGGTCACCATGCACTGCTGCTGGGTAAACCCCAGGAAGATATCGATCAGGCTTGAATAAACAATAAACCGAAGGATAGGATCCCCACCGGTTCCCAGCATGGCTGGGACCATGTGACCTGGATTGAGGCGTGCGATTGGTCCATCCTCAACATTAATGATGTCATACTCATGGAGACGGTGGATGTATTAGCAGCAGAGGAGGAGGAAGGATAAAGTGTTTTATTTTCCTCTGTAACCTCCCGCTCTCCCCTCTCTCCTCTCCACAGCAGCTCTGTTCCCTCTGTCAAGTGTTGCTTGAGTCACGGTGAAGGTCCCTTGGTTTGGTGTCTGGGTTTGTCAAATCAGAGAGAGCAGAGCAACAACTGATATCCACACAGGGAAATCTAGAATGGAAAAAGAAGGAATCTGGGATTTTCTCAGGAAAGATGGCTGTGGGTGTGTTTCTTTGTGTGTCTGTATAGGTCTGCGTGTGCCTGTGTGTAGGTCTGTGTTGGTGCGTTAGGTTGTGTGTCTCCTGTTTGTTATTTCTGTTGCTGTGCTCTGCTGACATTATAATCCAGCATCCTCAGCCTTTGAATCCATTTCTCCATCATTGTGCAGAACATTGAATTCACTCTGGTAAAAAACCCGCCGTGGAAACTGGAGAAAAAAAACAAGATGACATCATTCACGTAAAGGTGACAACCATATCAGCAAGATATTTTACATTTTCAGATCAGCATCGACATATCATAGAGAATGTTAACAATGAAATCAAATGCGAAAGGCCACATTGTAAGCACACTGCATGTTTGGTCTATGTAATGAACAAGCCACATCTGGGAAATGGGAATGGGATTGGAAGAGACGATGAAATGGGATTATTATTATTTTTCCATTCCCGTCCTATGATCTTAACTGAAGCATGAGCTGTGATGAGTCCTTCCTTTCCCCCACCCTCCCATCCCTCCTTCCCTCCTGCCTTTCCCTCCTTGCCTCCTTCCCCCATCCTTCCTTCCTTCCCCCATCCTTCCTTCCCCCATCCTTCCTTCCTTCCATCCTTCCATCCTTCCTTCCTTCCTTCCTTCCTTGTTTTTCTCTTTCCATCCTTCTCTCCATCCCTCTCTCTTCACTTCCATCTTCCTCTCTCCTTCCCCTCACTGTGTGATGTGTACAGACAGCCTTCATATGTGCGGGGAGGGGGGGGGGGGGGGGGAGGGGGGGGGGGGGGGCAGACACAACTGGCAGTTTTAATATCAGAGTGATTGCCAGTTGATAAGGCTAACAGTCGTTGAGAGGAAGAGAGAGAGAGAGAGATAGTCAGCCCTCTCTCGCAATAAACACTTTCATTTTGTTTGGTGAGGGCGACGGGCAGATCGACGGGCAGAGAGATGGATGTTTTTTTGGGGGGGTGGGAGGTGAGGGGTGGGAGGTGGGGGTGGGAGGTGGGGGGTGGAGGATCGGGGGGCTGTCAGCCTAAGGAACGAAGGAAAGGAAGGATAGAGAGGAAAGTGAAGAATGATGAGAAGGGCGGGGATGCATATTCAATATTAAAAGATCAATCAGAAAGGCAGGGGGGGGGGGGGGGGGGGGTCGGGGGTTGGGTAGGTCGTGAAATATGCATTTTGTCATCTACGCCTCCATTTTGTGGCAACATTTCAAACCCTGTGACAACAGCAACTGCTGTATGGTGCCTGATGCCGACCTGACAACCCTCTGTGTTGAAGATGTAATTGCAATATACCAACAACAAACATGTGCTTTATGACTGAGCAATATCATTCGTTTATGAATGTAATAAGCAGTAATAGGTATTGGCTTTTCAGAATGATCCTTTTGAAGGCATTGTACATATATTGTCCTTGTGCTACATGTAGAATGTCAAGCATAAAAAAAAAAAAAAAGAATAAACAATATTAAACTGAAGAACATTTCTGAGCCACTTACAGTACGACACGCTAAAGCTCTTGAACAGCAGCAGAGGGAGTTTTAGTGTTTATTTTCCACGGCTGTGCAAATGGAGCTTTTAGGCTGCGGCTGATTAAAATGGCCTCCCTCCTTTCCTGGTTCCTTCAGACTTCTTGAATAGAGTCTGAGAGAGAACTCTGTTAATTAACGAAAACCTTTGTGTTTTCTCAGTGGTTTTTTGAGAGACGTATCGTTGTGTGGCAGCAGTTATGGCCAGGAATATCAGTGTGAAATTACGTCAATATATATATATTATATAATTTCTATAGTTATATATGGGTTATGGGTATAACAAGGGTTCATGTTGTCACAGAAAGCTAGACTCTAAATCTGAATTAGTCTCAAGTGTAGAAAAGCTAAAGACACCTGAGAATAGGACTGAGAGACACTCAGACCAAAAACATGCTTGTGAACAGCTGGAACTCTGGACACATGGAATTAGTGTGACTGGAGGAAATACGCTCATTAAAATTCATGCCGGGAACCAAAGCTGCCAAATGAGACCCGACATCCATTTTCACAGTCTCACTCAAACATTTGCGGCCATCAAGACAATTGTGAGGTAAATATGAGAACTGGAAAATCCTTCAGGTTCGCACCATCTGTGTCACAAGAGGAAGACATTTCAATTTCAATCATTTGAATGTGTTGAATGAAAGCTTAAAGAGACTTTCATCTGTAGTGTTAGATTTCAAATGATACGATGTTTCATGATAGAACTGTTTCATTCCCATCCAGCTCCCCTCTGCACTACACACCCGACAGATTTTGCGCATAAAAAGAAAATACAAATCGTGTCACTCCTACAGTTTTTACAATCCACCTTTGTCCTTTAAGTGTCGACTCTGAGCTTCTTCTCTAACAGATATCACCCTTAACGTCTCTTTGGTTCATCCACAAGTGAGATAATGTCAGCTTGTCACTCAAACCACCGTCTGATGGCAGCACTAACTATGTGTTGGTTTTAAATGTAATCTCTCTAGGTCTGACTGACTTGGTGTACCCCCTCCCCCCCCCCCCATCCCCCCCACACCTCTCCCCAAAGGGGTCCTCATTAAGACCAAACGGTGAGCATGACCTTTCACTCGCCCGCGCTCCCTCCCCCGCCCAGCTGCCTCTAATTGCCTTCCTCATTACCCCCACCCTAAATAACTCGGGCGATGAGCAGGTACTTCAGCTGCGGAGGAAAAAACATGGCCACAGCTTTTCAGACATGATGTTCCAGTCCTGGGAGAGAGGGAAAAGAGAGCACAGTTTGAGAGGGCTGTGTTGGCAACATGTACAAATCTGTCTGTTGCTGAGCCTCCATATATCGATGCACCAGTCATTTATGCACCATGATAGTTGGTACTGCAAAACTATATTCTGCCTCCTATTAATCTGCCTCCTGTCTGCCTGTACAGGCCAGCAACCCCCCAAAACACACACACACAGCCCCCTGTCCCCCCTATCCCCCCCTATCCCCCCCCCCCCCGCCCAGTCCTTCTCCCCATCCTTCAATCTACAAATCCTGACCATCATTAAGATGTCCCCATTGCTATGGTGATGGCTGATGAGATGATAGGGAGATAATTGTTAAGGGAGAGATAGAGAGAGAGGGAGAAAGAGGAAGATGGAGAGAGAGCGAGAGAGAGAGCAAGAGAGAGAGCCCAGAGAGAGAAATAGAGGGACAGAAAGATAGACAGAAGACAGGGACAGAGATAGAAGTAGCCTTCCTAATGATTACTCCCCCTAAGAGTAACGTGCTTAATTAGATGGAATGCTGCATAAATTGCAGACTGTGAGGAATCATTGGGATAGATTAAAATACTAATTAAACAAGCCCTTGCCGAATTTGGAGTGTAGACTAGAGTTCAGCTCTACAGGGTCATTTACATACCCTTCATCTGGGAAATGGGATTTTAAAGGACCCTCTTCTTTTCTCTCTCTCTCTCTCTCCCTCTCTCTCTCTCTCCCTCTCTCGCTCTCCCTCTCTCTCTCCTCTTTCTCTCTCCTTCTCCTCCCATTAGCCGATACATTCAAATGCTAACAAACTCAATTAAAATTGTACTTGTTTTTTATTTATTTTATATTCTTTTCACTCTGTAATTTGGTATAATCTATGAAGTTCTCTTTGATTTTGTTTTTCAATATATATCCAAGTGTGGTTAGAGAGGGTAGATAAGGGATGGAATCAAGCGTCTTCAGAAGGCTGTGATCTTTAAACGCTCTGTGTCCGTCCTGTTTGTCTTTGATCTGCATGTGCACATCCTTCTAGAGTACATGTGAATTGATTATATATTTATTGATCAAACTCATTTCTGTAGAACTACAGATCTTTGTTTAATTTCTTCTGTTGTTGTGCTATATTAGCGACTAGATTAGGATCACAGCATTCAAATTGTGTTTCACTTTTACATGTAATCATTTAGCAGACGCTCTTATCCAGAGCGACAGCAAGTACAGGCAAGTAGGGTGAAGTGCCTTGCCCAAGGATACAACATCATGTTGGCACAGCCAGGGTTCAAACCAGGGACCTTCTGATTACACACTGCAGTAGAACTTTGACTTTATCACTGTAGTTCGTCTTTTTTCACCATCTTGAACCTTCCAAGAGTGAGAGTTGGAGCGGTGGAACGGTCACTGTGTGACGAGTTTGACATCTGACTCATACACACACATTCACACACACTCACTCACACACACACACACACATACACACGTGTCTGTCTTTGTCACTCACACTCATGGCAGGAACTTGAAGGTCAAACTCCTCTCCGTCAAACTCACACACACACACACACACACATATGCACAAAAACACACACACACACACACACACACTCACACACACTCACATACACAATCAGGCACACACACAAGCACTAACTCCTCTTCTTGTGTGTCTTCCAGGCCAGCAGAAGATGCAGTTGGAGCGGGAATCAGGTGTGAAGATCCTGGAGTCTGGAGTCAGTGATGTAAGTCATGTTTCACCATAGTAACAGTTCCACAGTAACAGCCCCCTACAGTCTACTGTGTGCTGTGGGGTCTGAAGAGCACACGCTGACCAGGACTCTCCAAAGATGCTTTTTATAAACATCCTACACAGACACACAGAAGTTGTCTGCTTGAAAACAAATGATCTATTTTAATTGGAGTCGCTGGCTTTATAATCATGAATATTGTTAGTAGCAGCTCAGATGAAATGTCCGTGTTAGATCTTATACTGCTGGGTCCTATATCAGATACTGAAGGAACAGTATTTCAAAGATTTGTTTGCAAAGATGCAACAGGCAAGATCTATGTTGACACATGCAGACTGTGGCTCTTTTCATTGTAAGGTACTATGATTACATAGAGGTCTCTTTAGGGATATTGCTTTTATTTCCATGCTTGCGTGTGTTCCCTTACACACCTCGTACTCTTGGGCAAAAACATTGATCTCTTGCCAAACATATTTCCTTCCGAGCGTGTTGTTTTGAAACCTACCCCCCCCCCCCCCCCCTTCATATCCTGTTGGGGGTTGTTGCCATGACAAACAAAGAGCAACAAGACAAAGCCATGTGCATTGTTTGATGCTTTAAAAGAGCAGGTGATTGCTGCTCTGGATGAACAATACGCAGATTATCCAGAGTGTCGACACTTAGGCTCTCAATCCTGCCCGCAAATATTCATAGGAACAAAATGAAGAGCGTTGAGTTTAGGGTGCGTGAAGATGAGAGAGCGCAATACGTGTTTCGTCTCCACATCATAAATATTAATGTGTGCGTGTGGAGGTGAGACGCTAATCAGGGGGCTATTGAAGCGGCTGTGGCGTCTTCCTCCACCTAGACGGTGGAAATACGTCGCTCTGTTGCTAACAAAACACACGAATGCCATGAGCCTCCCACAGACGCCCAGATCACAAGGTTTTCTGGGAGCTAAATGGACACGACCCCCTGTTTGCATCAGGGACCTATACTGTCGTCCATGGCAACAGGCGCTTTACGTAGAGACCGGATCATTCCGCCCCTGGGTCAGTATTGCTTTGCTCTTCCTCCTGTCCTTGTCACACCTTCCCCCCTCCTTCCTCTTCCTCCTTTATTCTTCTGTGCCCTCTCAGTGTAACGAGTTATTTTTCTCACCCAAACTCATCTCTGATTCTGAGAGTCTCTCTTTCTGACACTTTTGTATTTTTCTATTTACTCACCTCACTCATTGTCATCTGGCCTGCTTTCTCTTCCCACCACTTGTTCATCTGTTTTCTGTCTTGGATTGTTTCACTTTCTCCCTCTCGCTCTCTCCCTCTCTTTCTCTTCTCCCTCTCTCTTTCCCTCTCTCTCTCCTCTCTCTTCTCCCTCTCTATTTCTCTCTCTCTCCCTCTCCATCTCTGTTCTCCCTCTCTCCCTCTCCCTCCTCTCTTCTCCCTCTCTCTTTCTCCCTCTCTCCCTCTCTTTCTCTTCTCCCCCTCTCTCTCCCTCTCTCTCCTCTCTCTCCTCTCTCTTCTCCCTCTCTATTTCTCTCTCTCTCCCTCTCCATCTCTGTTCTCCCTCTCTCCCTCTCCCTCCTCTCTCTCCCTCTCTCTTTCTCCCCCTCTCTCTCCTCTCTCGCTCCACAGACAGCACTTAGCCACAGTGCAGGGTTCTGTTTGTCATATTGGTCCTATTTGTAGATAATTAGCTACAATCATGCCCTCTCTGCAGGATTCAGAGAGAGGGCGGGAGGGGAGAGAGGGAGGCTAGAGTGACAGGGGGAGGGGGAGGGGAGTGAGGGAGGGAGAGGGGGAGCCATCAGTCTTTCACTCCGGGAGCAAAGAATCCATCCATGTGTGTGTGTGTGTGTGTGTGTGTGTGTGTGTCGACTGCAGTAGGCTACACAGCATGATGGACAAACATCTCATGCTCAAGTTAAAAGCTAAAAGTCCTATAAACTATAAAGAATGAACACTGTGATAGCCATGCTCTACATCAGGAATGCTTCAGCACCATTTACTTGGTCAAGTTGATGAATGGGGGCAGCAAGGGATCTAGGAGCAAAGGTTTGGTGATGACATGAAGCTTGTTAAGTGGCTCCTCTAAATCCATTAGCTGGAATGATATTTGGTAAAACTGCAGCTTTAGTATTTGATGGTTTGACCCAGGTTATGAGTGAACTGATAGCTAGTAAATCCCTGTGCTGTGGGATCTCATTTAAAGAGTGGGAGTATAGTGGGCACATTGTAGAGTATTGTGGGCACACTGTAGAGTATAGTGGACACACTGTAGAGTATAGTGGGCACACTGTAGAGTATTGTGGGCACATTGTAGAGTATTGTGGGCACACTGTAGAGTATAGTGGGCACACTGTAGAGTATAGTGGGCACACTGTAGAGTATAGTGGACACACTGTAGAGTATAGTGGGCACACTGTAGAGTATTGTGGGCACACTGTAGAGTATAGTGGGCACATTGTAGAGTATAGTGGGCACATTGTAGAGTATTGTGGGCACACTGTAGAGTATAGTGGGCACACTGTAGAGTATTGTGGGCACACTGTAGAGTATAGTGGGCACACTGTAGAGTATAGTGGGCACACTGTAGAGTATAGTGGGCACACTGTAGAGTATAGTGTGCACACTGTAGAGTATAGTGGGCACACTGTAGAGTATAGTGGGCACACTGTAGAGTATAGTGGGCACACTGTAGAGTATAGTGGGCACATTGTAGAGTATAGTGTGCCTACTCTCTCCCTACTATCAATCTGCCTTTTAGACTTTTAGAAGGCAGAAAAGGACTAATCTGCTAAAAAAGATGCCCGGATAGCAATGGGCATCGAAAGTGAAAGATATTGACCAAGATAAGCAGATGTCAAAGAGGTGTGCGACAGAGAGGGGCACTGGAGGGGGGTGGGAGGGGGGTTGGAGGGGGGTGATCGATACTCCACCAGTGCTGCTCTGTTTTTAGACTATCTTAAATTCTTCTTTAAATACCTTTCCTCCTCCCCTCCTCTCCCCACTGTTCTGTTTTATTTATTCACACAAGATCAATTTACAGGACCATGAAAACTAGGTTTAGTTTATCTGTCATCTGTCGTAGTAAAACCCAGATGTTTGCCAAACACACTTGTTTTTAGACCTAGAAGACACAAATGGTAAAATGTTCTGGTCTCTCATTCTCAGATGTTGTTCATGGATGACAGACAGAATTGCTCTGTATCTGGTGAGGGTGTGTGTGTGGGTGTGTGTGTGTGTGTGTGTGTGGGTGTGTGCCTGTGTGTGTTTTAGACAAACAGGGTCTGTAAAGGTTTGCATTCGCTTGCAGCTTCAGACACAGCATGGAAGGTTCCAGCAGGGGGGATCTGTGTGTGTGTGTGTGTGTGTGTGTGTGTGGAGAGGAGTACGTGGTGGGTGGGGGGTTATGGGATTGCGGTGCTTGTCGGTCAAACTCCCTGGCGACCGGCGTTGCTAGGAGGAGTTGACCTGACAGACATATGCTCCCTAGTGTACACATCAACCCCCACTCACCTACAGTCACAGCCCCCCCCCTCCCTCACACACACACACTGACCTACACACACACACACAAACACATATCTGTGTAATGCAGTTGCCGTCTGCTACAGAAAGCAAATCACTTCTCCACTAATCTTTACAGAACACAAATATTTCTCAACTACAAATAGTTTTGTAATTGTCTATTTTTTGAGAACTTGTGAAAACCGTTCACAAAAAAAAAGCCAGTCAGTTATTCTCTTCATGTCATTTTGTTGACAGAGACAATTGAGATTCATTGACATTTTGACAGCGGCCTCATATCAACAGAGAACTGCTGCAAACTGCTGATGTAAAGAGACACTGATGAAGAACTCCCTCAGATGCACGTCATGTGATTATTCAACCAACAACCGTAAATCACACATGACAGGCAGGAATCTCAGCAGATTAAACCCTCAGTGTGTTTGTGTACGCTTGTTTGTTTTTGTGTACGCCCGTGTGTGTGCCCTTGTGTGTGTGTGTGTGTGGTGGTTTGTGCCATTCATTGTGTGCACGTGCACATTCTTAAGTGAGGAGTGTTTTTCGTGTGTATAAATGCACACGAAAATGTACTTATCATACCCTGGGCTGTGGAATTGAATTACCTCCCAGTGGAACCTTTAAATATTCCCATTCCATCTCCTCTGTCCACATAATGGAACTGGAATTCAGGAGAAATAAAACTGTCGCATGTCAAGAGGACAGACATTCCGCAGAATGCCACCATCTTAGAAAGGAGAAGGCAGTTGTGCTTTCCTTAAATCAAAGTCACAGACTGGAGGAGCAGAGGGGTAGAACTCATCATCTCAGTGAAAAAGCTTGTCGACAATGATGACCTCTCGCTTCTGGCTCTGGAAGGCTTTCGACCCCATTTCCTGCCCTGTAATGAACAAAGTCAGCAGAAGGGCAACTGCACTTCAGAACGTGTCAGCTAGACCCCCAGAAAATGATCCTGTGCTTTAAAGAAAGGACAAGGAGGAAGGAGTTTGACGTTCATTTATTATTTTTATGATTCACTTCACAGTTTAGGTGTACGGTACTTATATATACAGGCAGTTTGTGTTTGTTTTAGGACGTGTTTTCTCAAACTCCCCACTTGACAGAAGTCAAACCGATTTCGTTTCATGTTACATTCGTTAATGATGTCATCTGATTTGGGTAACAGAATCTCGGTCTTTGTAATGAAACACGTTTGTCCAGGGAGGCAGTCAGGTCCAACAGTGAAAACCAAGAAGTTAAAACTGTGAGACTTGTAGGTGTGACTCTCAGCACACAGGGACGTGTGTGTGTGTGTGTGTTCTTAAGTGGTGATAATTGCTCAAGTCTACAGTGAGTGTGTTTGTGTGTTTATGTGGATGTGTGATATTTGTGGCACCTTTAACGTCAGCAGTGCAGCTGTTTGTGTTGGTCAGCCTACATAGACTTTCAGGACCTTGAAAACCTGGAACAGAGCTGTTATCTGAATCTTTATATCGTCTTATATATATTTATCAGTTCCCTAATCCACACATGGCCTTCACAGTGTTAACCTCCCTTTAACAAGCAGACTTACAGTATTTACTTACTCTGCTTCAAGATGCTCATCATTCGGGAGATGCATGGTTATCACATGACCTCTGATAGATGAATCACAGAACACACCTTCTCCAGCAGCTAGCCTGACATGATCAACCTGCTTCCAGACTGTCTATCCAGCAGCATAGAGATCTAATACTGTCCGTCCAGCAGCATAGAGATCTAATACTGTCCGTCCAGCAGCATAGAGATCTAATACTGTCCGTCCAGCAGCATAGAGATCTAATACTGTCCGTCCAGCAGCATAGAGATCTAATACTGTCCGTCCAGCAGCATAGAGATCTAATACTGTCCGTCCAGCAGCTTACTGATCTCTTACTGTCCATCTACTGACAGGACTTACATTCAGGTATCTCAAACCATTTGGATCTGAAATTTGCAGATTGCACATTAGAAGTTTTTTCATATTATGTGAAATTGTAGCGCTAAAATATGTGATGTTCATTGTGTGATGGATGCAAACAAAAATGGGGGAAACAAATTATGGAAAAGGACGACAAACTTCAAAGAAGCCCATGTTGACCCTTAGCTAGACATCCAGCACAGAGGAAAATATATAAATAAGTTCTGATCAGAGTTTACAAATTGATCTCAAGCGCAGTGGCTACAAAGCAGGTATTTTCATTCTGCTTATTTTTTTCTCTCTCTCCAAGCAAGGAGCTTTTAAGGGTTTAGAGATGAAAGAGAACAACATTAATTTTCATTTTCATGTCTATATTCTCATTTGTGTTGATTTCTTGTCGGGGGGCGAGTTCAGATGTATACAGTGTAGAATGTAGAGGGTCATAATGTAGTTCTGATGTAGCGTTGTGGTCTAGTGTCTCTATGGGTAAATTTTATACATATATATATATATATATATACAGTATGTCTGTGTGTGTTTCTCTTTGAGTGATTGAGTGTGCACTGAATAACTGTGTGTGTGTGTGTGTGTGTGCGTGCACAAGAGAACACACATCAATGCCTTGGCAGAATTCCCATGATGAGGTTGACCCATCAGACACCTGGCCCCTCCCCTTTAAACTGGAGAACACTGCAACAACCAAAAAATCCTCTGCATCATAAGAAGACCATTCTGGCTGTCAAATAAAGAGTGTGGGTTGTAAATGCCAGAGCCATGGTGGAGCTACATGTGAAATGTCATAGAGGAGCATCCCCACTGTGCCAGCTCCATGTTCAGATCTCCCTCCACTTTAGAGACTGACTCCCACTGATGAAAGACTAACTAGCGGTTGCAGCACTCTCCAAACCTTTTAGCATCAGCTAACCTTTAGAGCAGAGGAACACCTTTGATATCATCACACCATCACCACCACCGGATGGTATTTCAGCTCCGGCTTTATGGGGTGGGATGGACTCAGTGAGAGGAGTGAGGTGTGTGTTTTATAACGAGGAGGTGATGATATTTGAAGCATCTCTCCCAGGTGAGTGGTTCGTTTCCTATTTGAGAGGAAATTATTGTCAGGTTTTAATTTCAAATGAATCATATTTTTATTATTATAATAATTTGTTTGTAATCACTATCTTTTATTATACGTTGGATTTAGAAACGTTAAAAAAAAATCACAAGGTACAGTAACATGCCTTGATGGGATACTGATCTATAAACTTCTTATCTACATTATGAAACACGTGATCTGGGGACATTTCTCATGTTGCCTAGCAGTGGAGGGAGGGGGGGGGTGGAACACACACACACAAAATCCTCCCCCCCAATTCTCCCACCTCATGACAACCACAGCTGGAGAAGGATGCCGACGGTTTAAATGTCATCGTCAGAAGGGGAGGGCAGGGGTACCGCTGCCCTTTTGGCCCTGATGGGGCTGCATGTTAAGGAACTGGGGAGGGAGGGAGGGAGGGAAGGAGGGAGGGAGGGAATTAGGGAGGGAGGGAGGGAGGGAAGGAGGGAGGGAAGGAGGGAGGGAGGGAATTAGGGAGGGAGGGAAGGAGGGAGGGAAGGAGGGAGGGAAGGAGGGAGGGAATGAGGGAGGGTTAGCTGCATCCTGGCCCCTTGGCAAAATGGCCTTCTTCCATTGGTCACATGCCTCCTCGCTCAGCACACATCTGGCCAGTGAACTGGTCTGGAGAGGCAGTGGTAACAGGCTGCTGGAGGTCTGCTTCTAATGGAGGATTGTAATGAGCAAATCACTTGTTCAAATGATTTAGATCTCTCTGGCTTTTTTCCTATTGTGTGTGCTGTTAATGGGAGTTAATGAAGGAGAACCTTGGGGCTGTGTTTGTGTTTGGGCTGATTGGAGCTGGACAGACGAGTGTGTGTGGACATGTGTGTGTGTGTGTACCGTATCTGTGTGTGTGTGTGGACATACGTGTATCTGTGTGTATGTGTTTGTGTGTGTGGACGTGTGTGTTTCTGTGTGTGTGGACATGTGTGTCTATGTGTGTGTTTGTGACATTGTTGGCGATGATGACTTCGATGATGACGTCACATCTGAGATGTGTGGGAAGATCTGGCTGCAGGCAGGGACCCTCCAGAGCTCCAGAGCTCCAACGCTGCCAGCTAACACTCCGCTGAATGCTTATCTTGCTCGTGCTGTTTAACCTGGAAGTGGGTGAGACCGGCTCCACCATGTGGGTGAAATTATTGGATGATTGAGTGAGTGGCTGGCACAATTGACCAATAGGGTGCTTTTCAACCAGAGATTAGGACAGCTTCAATTAGCCAGGCTGAGATGATCGTTCTTTGACCTAAAGATACCAAAATAAACAATCAACTCTTCGTGAATATGTAAAAAGTGTGTGTACAGAAACTCTTTGAATAACTTAAAGCCTTTCTGCAATACAAGACCTTTACAATTACAGGACATAGGTGAATCAATAACTACATAACAGAGGAACACTACAGTGATCAGAGAACTGTCGGCTTGTAAATGTGAGACTAATAACTTCATCTAGGTATTGATTTACTTTGTATTAAACAGACCAAGCATTTTGTTTTATGTAGGAGAAACTAAACCAATTTAATACAACACGTACATCAGTCCATTTTGTACCTCCCCATTTGTATCTTCTTTTTTTACAAATGAATCTTTAAGGTTCCTAGTTTGAACCCCGGCTGTGTCAATATGATGTTGGGTTCTTGGGCCAAGAACAAGTTACTAAGGAGGATCCATGTTACTGTTGGTCACAAAGCCTTCAAAAGTGCACCAGTATTCGACTCATTTACTTAACTGTCTTAATGCATTTGAAAAACACAATTGTGTCTTTCCATTGGAAGGAAATTAGACCAAACTATTCTAAACAAAGCAGAACGGTTTTTCTGTGTACTGAGAAATAAAACAATATGTGTTAACTTCCTACGCAAACCACCACCCTTAAATGCATTTACCATCTTTGACATGACATTTTCTATTGAAATGCCAGATGCAATTACCCTTGGAAAGAAAAACATCCCCCTGCAGTCTGAGCTTTTAACCCTCCTGACTTCACAGTTTAAATTATCCCTCTAATTTATTTCTATATAGCAAGTAGAGAGAAGCCTATAGCTTTATCTGGCTTCACAGTAAACAGTACAAGCTCACTGGAGCCTATATAATGCACACACATATTACCACCATCATGGACAGTCTGTAAGCAGACTCTGCATCAGGCACCATGTTTTTTACTAAGGTATCTTACTGTATTGCCTTCTCATGTATGACATGCATGCCCTGACTTACTGATATTTCAGATAAAAAGGAGTTTGTATGTCTGCACGCACACAAACGCACAGGCAATTGTGTACGACCACATTTTAACGCCGGAAAAATATGTTAAGAGTCCTTCCCCCTCCCAAAAAATCATAATGGATAATGATGTATACTGGACAAATGGGGAAGATTGATCATACGTATTTACAATGAGTCCTTAACACATGATTACGTTAGAGGGCTAAAAAAAGAGACATGAATCATAATTAAATGTTCCTTTCGAATATTTGATCAGCTACACATTGTGCTGACACAGTGTATTCATGTCGGATGTGTGTTTGTGAGTGTGTTTCTGTTTCAGAAACATGTGTTTGTGTGTGTGTGTGTTGCAATGAGTGAATGTGTTTGGGGAGGGTAGACGAGGTAGAGGAGAGGAGAGAGGAGGAGAGGAGAGGAGAGGAGAAGGGAGGAGGAGAGAGGAGGAGAGGAGAGGAGAAGGGAGGAGGAGAGGAGAAGGAGGTGAAGCAGGAAAACAAATCAGCCTCGCTGGTGTTCCTGGCATCTGGTTTTCCAGACATGCGTTAGCATGAGTCTCATTAGGAATTCACGGAGGTTTCCAGACAAGCACGGCTCCTGTTCTTCGCTCCAGGCCAGACTGGCCTTTCTAAGCTGTGCGAGGCGCTGATAGGGAGGGCCCAGTGTGCGCCTGCACAGTGACTGCGGAGGAGAGCGTTGGTGGTTTGGTTTTGGGGCGAGATGCAAGCGAGGCTGGGATGGCGAGGGGGAGGACTGTTCCCAGCTGATTGGCTTGGCTTCGTAAACCTGGGTGGTGTCCAGACAGTTTAACTGTAATTAATCCCCAAAATCTCTGTCTCTGTCCTGTCCCTGTCTGTCCTGTCCCTGTCTGTCCTGTCTCTGTCCTGTCCCTGTCTCTGTCTCTGTCCTGTCCCTGTCTCTGTCCTGTCCCTGTCTCTGTCCTGTCCCTGTCTCTGTCTCTGTCCTGTCCCTGTCCCTGTCTCTGTCTCTGTCCTGTCCCTGTCCCTGTCTCTGTCCTGTCTCTGTCCTGTCCCTGTCTCTGTCCTGTCCCTGTCTCTGTCCTGTCCCTGTCTCTGTCTCTGTCTCTGTCCTGTCCCTGTCCCTGTCCCTGTCTCTGTCTCTGTCCTGTCCCTGTCTCTGTCCTGTCCCTGTCTCTGTCCTGTCCCTGTCTCTGTCCTGTCCCTGTCCCTGTCTCTGTCCTGTCTCTGTCCTGTCCCTGTCTCTGTCCTGTCCCTGTCTCTGTCCTGTCCCTGTCTCTGTCCTGTCCCTGTCTCTGTCCTGTCCCTGTCTCTGTCCTGTCCTGTCCCTGTCCCTGTCTCTGTCCTGTCCCTGTCTCTGTCCTGTCCCTGTCTCTGTCCTGTCCCTGTCTCTGTCCTGTCCCTGTCTCTGTCTCTGTCCTGTCCCTGTCCCTGTCTCTGTCTCTGTCCTGTCCCTGTCCCTGTCCCTGTCCCTGTCTCTGTCCTGTCCCTGTCCCTGTCCCTGTCCCTGTCTCTGTCCTGTCTCTGTCTCTGTCCTGTCCCTGTCTCTGTCCTGTCCCTGTCTCTGTCCTGTCCCTGTCTCTGTCCTGTCCCTGTCTCTGTCCTGTCTCTGTCCTGTCCCTGTCTCTGTCCTGTCCCTGTCTCTGTCCTGTCCCTGTCTCTGTCCTGTCCCTGTCTCTGTCCTGTCTCTGTCCTGTCCTGTCCCTGTCTCTGTCCTGTCCCTGTCTCTGTCCTGTCCCTGTCTCTGTCCTGTCCCTGTCTCTGTCCTGTCCCTGTCTCTGTCTCTGTCCTGTCCCTGTCCCTGTCTCTGTCTCTGTCCTGTCCCTGTCCCTGTCCCTGTCCCTGTCTCTGTCCTGTCTCTGTCTCTGTCCTGTCCCTGTCTCTGTCCTGTCCCTGTCTCTGTCCTGTCTCTGTCCTGTCCCTGTCTCTGTCCTGTCCCTGTCTCTGTCCTGTCCCTGTCTCTGTCCTGTCCCTGTCTCTGTCCTGTCTCTGTCCTGTCCCTGTCTCTGTCCTGTCCCTGTCTCTGTCCTGTCCCTGTCTCTGTCCTGTCCCTGTCTCTGTCCTGTCCCTGTCTCTGTCCTGTCCCTGTCCCTGTCTCTGTCCTGTCCCTGTCTCTGTCCTGTCCCTGTCTCTGTCCTGTCCCTGTCTCTGTCCTGTCCCTGTCTCTGTCCTGTCCCTGTCTCTGTCTCTGTCTCTGTCCTGTCCCTGTCTCTGTCCTGTCCCTGTCTCTGTCCTGTCCCTGTCTCTGTCCTGTCCCTGTCTCTGTCCTGTCCCTGTCTCTGTCCTGTCCCTGTCTCTGTCCCTGTCTCTGCTGTCAGAGGAGGTATCAGAGGCTGGCAGCAGGCTAGGTCCCCTGGGACGGGGATTTCAATTATGAATGCCACCTCTGTTGTTCCACAGAGCAAACACACCTGTATCCCCAACATCACTCATGTGTGACTTCAAGTATTGTCTGAAATGGCTCCCGCTTTCCAAATTAATTGTGGTTTTATCTTTCTCTCTCTCCTTTCGCTCTCTCTCTTTTCGTCTCTTTCTTTATTTTCTCCTCTTTGAGATAAGGAGCTATCAGAGAAGATGATGGTCAAACGTAGAGTCGAGTTTCACTGGAACTAAACAATTATAGTGTTTGTCTTTGTAATGTCAGGGTGTGACGCCATTTTGTTTTGAACCTTTACCTGACTAACGAACTCAGTGAAGTGCTGAATCACACCTTTGATCCTGAGCGTTCTCAATTGAATTAGCTTATTAAAGTTTTTTTTTTTTTTTTTTTGAACTTTGGCAAATTACATTTTGGTACTTGTATGTTTGCTTCTTGAGTATGATATTGAATTTCAGTATAATTTGTCATTAGAACATCCTTACTGTTAACGTCATTGAAAAGTCATTACTCTCCTGAAATAAGACTGTGTTTCCACAGGGAGGAATGTAATCAGAACTGTAACGTCGGTTGGCTCTCAGTTACTAGGCAAACACCTCCACTGACAGGCTTTAGCTTAACTTTAATTGTTCCTTCATAAGTGCTACTTAGAGTAATTGTTTTCAGCGTTTTGGGAGAGATTTGAAGCGTAACATGAAAATCCTTCTCTGTTTCAGAAATGTCACAGGTGGCTTTATCAAGAGAAATTGTTCCTTTTTTCACACATAATATAAGAATGAAATGCAATCAAATCATGGTTCATATTAAATTTGATTCAGAAAGCTGATAGTGCATTTATTAAGGTTTTTTTAATCAGCAGTTCACAGTTCTCACTCATCCAATTATGGTGTGGAGACAGTAACATCTTTATGATCCGCACACAATCACGGTTGTGCACACAAGCACACACTCACACAACATGAACACACACCAGTGTAGTCCATACTCCTTAAACCCACCCCCAGCCACAAAAACAAAAATGGTGTCGATGCATCCATGTGTTCACATGCCAGGAACACCGCATCCTAAATCCATTTCCTCTCTTTCTCCGTTACGGTGCATTTCCGTACTGCCTAAGATGTCACGAGCTCTCTCTGGGTTTCTGGAACGTGTTATTGGTGTGATTGTGCAGGTGGGGAAGTCTGTGTGCTTAAAATACAGCAGAGAAGACAACCAGAGCCTTTTACCTTGATCGACAGCTTGCTTCTAGAGCTGAACCACTTGACAGGGGCCATGCATGCACTGGGAACCACACAAGTAGGAGGCTTATTTGAACAAGCTAATCTGCCTAAAACTACACAATGACATGGTTGACACACATTTGGTTGGAAAAGGCTTTTTTCCCTCTCATCCAGGGATTGAACATGAAACAGACACAGCGATTCAGATGTTTGCAGTACAACAGAGAAACGAGACATTTCTCTGGGTGTGTTTGTGTGTGTGTGTGTGTGTGTGTCTTTAAACATCATCCATCAGGAGACCTTGCTAGCCAAATTTGCATTCCTCAAGTGTGTGTGTGTGCTTGGAATAATTTGGTTATAAATGATGAGTGAGAAAGACAGAGAGTGAGAGAGAAAGAGAGAGAGAGAGACAGAGGACAGAGACAGAGAGAGAGAGACAGAGACAGAGAGAGAGAGGGAGGGAAGGAGGGAGGGAAGGAGGGAGGGAGGGAGAGGACAGAGACAGAATCCAGATGATTTACATGGTTTGTATCTTTCTTTCTAGTTGTATTTCAAAGTTCCTCATTTGAAATGAATATGTTACATGATGTTACAGTGCCAAAGAAAATCAATTTCTTGTGAATCTAAATAATGTAATTCCAAATCATGTTTACATTATATTACAGCACTGGTCAGATGACAATCAATTTTTTTCGCTTTTTTCTTCTGCGGTGACAAAAACAGCTGCTCCATCCAGTTTTTTAAGAGAGCCCCCCAAAGCTTTTTGTTCAACACAAATATTTCTCCCAATTAGAGAATTTTATTTTGCACCTTTTCTCTCTCACACACACGGACCACCTGCAGTTTCAAAGACCCAGGATGCATCCTGCTATTTTGGTGTCAGGCCACGTGTGTGTGTGTGTGTGTGTGTGTGTGTGTCTTCGAGGAGCCATCCTGGTGTGTCTTGTGTATGGCGTGTCTGCTGTATTGCAGTGCAGTGGCAGTGTAAATGCATTAGTCTAATCTGATCTCATTATGCTTGGATTGGGATGTGCACCGGCACCTTTCATCAGCCTTCCTCTCTGTGTTGTCTGTCTTTATCTGCTGTTTACTCAATTACATTACAGGGTCTGAGGTTTCAATGCCCTCTCTCTGATGTCTAGAGCAGGCATGTATACACACAAAAACTATATACACACTGCATATACACACTTGGAGGTGTGCTTTGGCTGATACACAAAGGGAATGAATTGCACACTCACACACGCGCAAACACACACTGCAGTTTTCACTTCTATCTCAGGTTGTACACTTGTTCCTGACATTTGTTTAACACCCCCTCCCTGTCTGTCCCTGAGGAGGACAGTGTGAAGTGTCATACTACACACTCTTTCTACAAATAAGCTCTACCTTTGGTTTTTTTATAGAAACATATAACCGAGTCACCATATTAAACAGAGGGAGCGTTTGGTAGAAGAGATAAACCGTTGTCCGGCCTCAGTGAAATACGATTCAACTGTCAGAGAATTAGTCCTTGAGAAGACAGGACATCATGACTTGACTTGAAATTCCACCGGCATCATGGACAGTTCCAGAAAAAAATCCCAGACAGGTAGATGGTTCATTCTGTCTGCCCATGATGAAGTAACTTTGAGAGTAAGTTCAGGATCAGGCGGGGTGACTTTTCACTGAACAGATCCTGGGGCGGGACTACTTCCTGGTAGCCCAACTGGTAGTGGAAGACTTTTGATGACTTCTAGGTGGTTAAACACCTTGTTTTGGGGACTTCATGTTCCTTGAATCTTGACTGTCTTAAATTTAGTCATGAGCCATCAACATCATCAACACAGACCCACTTGTTTGGGTGATGAATGACTTATAAGGTTGTTCTGGGCAAATGTAGTTCTAAATATATATATATAATCTATATATTATAATATTATAAACGACCACCAATTCCACTCCGATTCCCGAAGACAGTACATTTACTCCTATCCAGAGCGACTTATAGTAAGTACAGTGACATTCCCCCCTGAGGGAAAATTGGGTGAAGTGCCTTATCTGAGAACACAACTTCATGTTGGCACAGACAGTGTTCGAACCAGAGACCTTCTGATGACTAGCCCAACACCCTCACCATTCAGCCACCTGACTCCCTAACTATGACAGCATACTGTGTTTATGTTAAACAAGGAATGACAACGGTCCTTTCAGTTTTGTGCAGATCTAAAAGGCATACAATTCTTATTTTGTGCTAGTTTTTGTGCTAGTTAGATCTTTCGATGTTGAGGTTTTCCCATGTGTTCCCTAGGGACACACACACACAACAAGACAACAAAAAATAAAACATTTGTGAGTTCTTACATCCTTTGACAGAGGTTTTGGGGAAAACACCTTGTGATTGCGTGATGTGGATCACCAAACTCTAGTAGCTGCTTGATTAGAGCTGGGAGACGATAGCAGCATGTGGTGTAATCACTCTGTTCATGGTCTTGGCCAGTCGGAGCTGTTGGAGTCCTGTGAGTCTTTGGCAGGTTCTCTCTGGATCCACAGTACGACGCCAGCCTCTCTAGAGGTGAGCAGCAGTGGACAGAGATACAGAGACCAAGAGACAGAGAAAGATAGAGACAGAGAGAGACAGAGAGACAGAGAGAGACAGAGAGACAGAGGGAGACAGGGAGACAGAGACAGATAGAGAGACAGAGAGAGACAGGGAGACAGAGATACAGATAGAGATACAGATAGAGAGACTGAGAGACAGAGAGAGACAGGGAGACAGAGAGACAGAGAGAGACAGAGAGACAGAGAGAGACGGAGATACAGAGAGACAGAGAGACAGAGAAAGAGACAGAGAGAGAGACAGAGAGAGAGAGAGAGAGAGAGACAGAGAGACAGAGAGAGACAGAGAGAGACAGAGAGAGAGAGAAAGAGAGAGAGAGAGAGACAGAGAGAGAGAGAGACAGAGAGAGAGAGAGAGAGACAGAGAGAGAAACAGAGAGAGAGAGAGAGACAGAAAGAGAGAGACAGAGAGAAACAGAGAGAGAGAGAGAGAGAGACAGAAAGAGAGAGACAGAGAGACAGAGAGAGAGAGAGAGAGAGAGAGAGAGAGACAGAAAGAGTCAGAGAGACAGAGAGACAGAGAGAGAGAGACAGAAAGAGTCAGAGAGACAGAGAGACAGAGAGAGAGAGAGACAGACAGGGGGCTGCAGGGTTTGTCCTCCTCTTCACAGTGCCAACTCCAGCTGTCACACACAGGGACAATGGAGAAAGAGGAGGTGGGGGGAGGGAGGGGGGGTGGGGGGGTCTTTGAATAGAAAAAATAAATAAACTGGAGAGCCCCCTCCATCTCGTTCTGAATCCCCCCCCCCTAAGACTCGTCATCTGCATTTGACAGGACGCTCCCCCTCCTCCACCCCTCCTCCACCCCTCCACCTCCTCTGTCTTTTTTCACGCCCCTTTCTCTCTCGCCCCCCCCCTTCGTTTTCTCAATTCGAACCATAATCCTCCACTCTCTCTCTCTCTCTGCTTGGTGCAGCTGTTGCCCGCCATAAGATAATTTTCCCTGCCTGATAACTAATTAGTAAAGAGTTTTAAGAGATTTTGTCTTAATATTAAACTTTCTCTGACTTTTCCTCTGTCCTTGATAGTCTCCCTCGAAATAATAAGAGAGTTTTGTGTTTGATTTGGTACTTTCTCATCTTCATCTTGATTTGGTACTTTCGCCCCCCCCCCCTCCCCCCCACCCCCCGCACCCCCACCCCCACCTCTCCTCTTGCAAAAAAAAAGTATGTTTCCAGTCTGAACATATCCATCAAAGACAAAGTGAAAAATTACATATAAAAGTTAAATATAATAAGGAACCAGCCTGTCGGTGTTCTCATACCTCATGTTATATTTGTTATACATCAAATTAATTCAGATAGAGGGGCAGCTATAGAAACATGAAGCCTGCAAACACTAATTCAACACAGGGGCACTGAGACCCCAAGTAGCTGAACAAATGAGTGGCCAGCCTGATGTCCATTCATGCAGCCCCTCAGTCCACAAGCCTATTAGCCAAGCAGCCCTCATTGAACATTCACTGTCGACAACATGTGGAGATATCACTATAGCAACCAGTGGATATGACATGTGCAGCAGACAGGGGCTGTAGAGCTGCTAGATAAAAGGAGGGGCTCAGCCCGGCTCTAAATGATCCCACCCAGTCCCCCCCTCGCTTTTCACTGGGATAGAAGCAGTGAAAGGAGTCAGTGGACACATTCTTGCGAGGCTCAGAAAATCAGACGGGCATATCCCACATTCTACATTCTACTCCTTTTTTTATTTTCTTCCATAAAAAAAAAAAGAAGAAAAAAAATGTATGACTCTCCATCTTGGTTTGGACGCATTTGAAGACTCGGTGTGTTTGAGGAGAGCGAGACAGCGCGCGGGCAGACCGCTCTGCGCGCGGGGAACTTTTGGGGAGCGAATTGAGCGCGCGGCCAGGACGCAGACTCGGTGCAGGCGGGGGGGGGGGGGGTTGCCGTTTGGGAGCTGCGGTGTCCACTGTGTTAGGATGCACTCTGGAATACAAGATAAACCCTCCACTATGCACTGCAGACAGCCTGACACACCACTCAGCATGGATAAAGGTAATTAAACTGCCTGGAATCATTCTGGATTTCAGTTTGAGATTGTAATGCGGTGAATTGTTTCAATATCCTGTTGGTCGGTAGACTTGTTCATTTGCTGCATGTGCTGGAAAGCGAAATATATTTTAGGTACGTTTGTAATTCAGATGTATTGCAATATGTTGGTGAGCAGTTTGAATACCGGCCCAATGTCGACACACGAGGCACCGTGGATGCTCACGTGCTGTCCGGATAGGCTGTGTACATTTTTTTTTTCAATCATATTTTTCAATTGTCGTTCATGACTGACGCCATATTTTGAAGAATACTGTATCAGCAATAAGCAAAGACTTGCATCAACATTGCTGGGGGTGAACAGGGGGGGTGGGTGGGGGGGGTGGGGGGGTGAGTCCTGCAGCCTAAGACCAGCACAGCTGGATGGGGAAGTTCAGTTCAAGCACAGACTGAAACCCTGGAGTTTAACTCAGCATCCCTGCTCATCACAAGGAGGCAGAACCCTTCTCTGACTGCCAGATTATATTACACACAGAATACTTGATATTAAGTTTTTAATAGATTTTTCTCAGTCCACAATTTGACAAATACAACAATGTTAAAAGGCCCATGACATTTTATTTATCTAGATGTAGAATAGTGGATTCTTTTTTTTAAGAGACAAAAACTAACATGTATGATGAAATACAACTGCAATTGTAGAGTCTAATCTTAAATATTAGGTATTGTAAATATTTATTTGAAATTAAATATTTACAAAATAGAGAAAGGCAATGTAAGGCAATAAATTAATAATGGGGCCAAATGATTAACTTTCAGGACAAGTAGGATATTGGATTCCCGTTATGAACATTGTGTAGAAAAAAAAAGAGATGGGGGTGGTTGGGTTTGTGGTTCTAGTGTGTTTGGGGGGGGGGGGGGGGGTCACTTCTTGAAGGTATTGTGATGGGAGGCTGAATGGAGGCCCACCACCCCTTTGGCCTCTCACTCGCTGACCTTAACTCAATCATTTGAATAAGCCAGAGCCTCCGAAATCCATCTGCCCTTTGTCTGCCTCTGATACGTGCTCATCCAGGGGAGAGAGAGAGAGAGAGGGAGAGGGAGAGAGAGAGAGAGAGAGAGGGAGAGAGAGAGAGAGAGAGAGGGAGAGGGAGAGAGAGAGAGAGGGGGAGAGAGAGAGAGAGGGAGAGGGAGAGAGGAATAGAGAAAGAGAGAGAGGTTTGAGGAAATGGAGATGAGAGAAAGGCAGGGAAAATGTGAAAATAATACGGTTAATAAATAGTTAATCGACCATCCTTTTTAATATTTGATCCAATACGTTAACAATCACAAGATATGTGTCTTGTCTAAATTGAGAATAGTCCAGAACTATGGGTTTGAGGAGTCTGTGGAACACATTACATTTTCTGCCATAACTCAGAATTTTGAAACTGTGTTTAGTATTACTAAGCATGTACAACTAAATTGACAGAACACTACCTGATCAGAGAGTTTGGTTTTTACAATTCACAAATGTTTGTTATCTAGCTAATAGTTGGACTTACCGTAGGTGAAAATAAATATAAGATGAAGGTACTAAGAAATATCAATATATCTTTATTCCAAAACATGTCTATCAAAATTTAAGTACTGCTTTTTTCCATTACTTATATTTCTGTGTACGTTTCCTTAAATTGATTGGCAATTTGCAAGTCCAATTATTGTATGTTCAGTGTAATTTAGAGAAGAAAAAAAATTCTGTCTCTCTTTACTGTCTCTTTACTCTATCATCTTTCACTTTAATATACGTCGTACTTTCTCACCTTTCCTAATCTTTCATT
Organism: Protosalanx chinensis; assembly: GCA_030340685.1. Lineage (NCBI taxonomy): Eukaryota > Metazoa > Chordata > Actinopteri > Osmeriformes > Salangidae > Protosalanx > Protosalanx chinensis. The sequence continues at coordinate 1,372,122 of CM059332.1, forward strand.
TTCTTTCTCTGCGTACAATTTTAACCATCAAGCTCATTTATTCCCTCCTGACACATGAAAGGTTGCATCTTATAGCACAGAGAAAATAGCATGTATGCTTCCTGGCTGGATCCATAACACTCATTTCATGCCATTTGTTAAATACAGAACAACATAATACAAAGTGATTTATATATGGTTAAATTATGTTATATCCATGCAGAGATAAATACTTTTTTTTGTGCAGCTATCATCCTAATGTTTATTTCAGGATATATCTGAGCATGTGGTAGAAAGTAATTAGAGTAGTAAATCATCCATATTTACAACATGGAAAGATTCATTAATTTAAATCGCTTTTTTTCCCTACAAACTTTCAGAGAACCAAAATAAACTTTACCAACAAATTACTATTTATGTTATTGGATTGTCTTTGAGGCTGGTTTACATGTGTTTATCTGTAGAAAGCATCGGGGCAGGAAATTGGTCTGTTTCATCATTAAACATGGCAAAATTGACCGATGTTCATTGAATGAGAGAACTTAGTAACCGCACTTCAGTCTTTCTCTCGGTCTGTCTGTCTTTCTTTTTTCTTTCTTTCTTCCTCGCTCTCTCTTCTTTCTTTCTTCCTCCCTCTCTCTCTCTTCTTTCTTTCTTTTGGTCTTTTTTCCCGTGGTTTGAGCTGAAGCCCCTCCAGACTCCTGCTTGTTGAGCATCTCAGGAGTTGATTGAAGCAGTGAGTCAGAGGACCAGACTTGTTGTAATCAGGCGCCTGTTATCAAACCAACATGGTAATCAGTGTTTACATGTCCAGGTGACCTCAGCCTTCATACAATCACGGAAGGTTAAACCAGAACGTTAATGACCCTAAAATACTTGGTATGGTGTAAAAAATTGCAATTCTATTTGAAGCTCTTGTGTGTTACTTAATCCTTCAGCACTCATGTAAAGCACGATGATTTGCATGTCTGTGTTAAATGTGGTACGATGATATTCTACCTTCATGTGATTAGAGTGCACCGATATGTGGGAATAGGCTGATTGTAAGGCCTCCATAATCCAGTCTTTCACACACATTTTGGCCTCTCTGTTTAGTAGTGCTAAAGCTCAGTGAGAAGCAGCTATCTTACCTACACAGGGGCCCTAACCCAGCACAATACCACACCATACTCAGGGGCTAAGCCTTAGCTAGCTGTAGTGGGGTGCTGGAGGGGGGTTGGGTTTAACATCACTGACAAGCCCCTCTCTAGTACACTGGCTCTGGGATTTAGGCCTAAATCAAGACCCCCCCCCCACACACACACACAACCACCACCTACTCCCAACACATACACTGTCTTTCAGCCTTTCAAAACTTCCCACTTGAACAATTAGCTGGGTGGGGGTGGAGCCATAGCTTTAATCCAGCCAAACTCTAGACAAGAAAGGCTAATTAGTGACAAGCTTTTAGTGTCCAAACCTCCTGTAACGGCTCAGTGGCATGCCAGGACAGAATGGGTCGTAAATATGGTTGTATAGACCCTCCCGGTGTGTAGACTGATGCTGGACAGGGGCAGATAATAAGGAAGGAACAGGCTTGAATGCACATTGTAAAACTGCTATTAGCTCTAGCTAATGAGTGGGCTGGAGAGGAGCTGGTTGTGGGAGGAGAGTGGGTGTAGGTAAAGAACTGACCAGGGAGGACCATAATGGAACCACAATGCAAAGACAAAAGTTTATTGTTCGGTGAAACAGTTGGACATTTTGTTTTAGATGATCCATTTTTTATAAATCAATACAAAAAATTGTACCTTTCAAGTCTAGTGGTTAGGTTGTTTTTAGAGTATGTTTGAGTTTGAACTGACCTATGACCTCTTATATATACACTAGTTGTTCAGTTACACTGAGACATCAGGATTTTATGGACTAACTGAAATAACAACCTCTCTGTAGGCTTCCTATAGTTAGGCCATTCCTACCTCTCTGTCCACTATTATCCATCAACACTTCCTAACAAACGTGTGTGTGTGTGTGTGTTTCTCCAGAGGGGCAGCCTGACCAAGATCCCGGTGGTGAAGGAGACCAGAGTGGAGTCTGGCCAGTTCCTGGTCCTCAGCATCCTCTCCATGGTCTTCATCCTGGGCGTGCTGTGCTCCTCTGGAGCCCTCTTCTTCCTCCGCCATCGTTCCCACCTCCAGATGAAGGAGAAGCTGGTTAGCCTTGGGACCGACACGGGAGCGGACGCCACCGCAACCTATCAGGTGAGAGCCCTGCCCCCGCTCTCCCAGCGCATCATGTGGAAGGTCAAGCCGCTCTCTCTTTGGGGGCGAGCGAGCATTCTCCAGTCAGCCTGAGCGTGTGTCAAGTGTACGTGTGTGGTACTTCGATCAAATTCAGTTTCTTCAAAAGAACCTACAGTTTGATTCACATTCATTAAATCATCCCAGGGCTGCATGTTCTCATACATGCATTTAAGCTATTTCAGGTTAATAGAAAAATACTGCAATTTCTGGTCGTCCAAGCTAAAGCTAAGGGTACCGTCCTGACAATACAACCTGAAACGTGTGTGTTGGGAGTGTTTGGTGAGGTGTGTGTGTGGCAGGCTGGAAGCAGGCTGTTAGCAGCCAGGGGGGGGCAGGTTATAGGCTGACCTCTCTCCTCCATTCCTCCAGGGCCAGCGTGGCGGGGCCGTATTGATTTAGCGACAGGGGCTCAGCTGGGGCCGGCATTGGCACTCTGAGCAGACCTGCCCGCCATGTTAACGCTCTCAATATTTAAACAGCTCCCAGCAGGTTCTCCTTCCCATATAGATGCAGGGATGCACACTGGGGTGACTGAGTGAGCATTAGTTTCCTTCATTTCAATTTAGCATGTTTTCTTTTTTTAATATATATATATATATATATATACGGTATGTCATACTTATATATCACAGATGAATTTTATCCAGGTGGCAGACATTCAGGTATGATTGCCCTATTTCCAACATTGCATGCTGGGGCATGTTGGATCTTATGTCAATATTATGCTACTGACATGAGCACTAAAAGCTAACGATGCCGTTACAGAGCGCAGAGAAGGTCGACGCTTTCATTTCATCTTGTACATCTTCTTTATATTTTTTCGAGGGGAGGAAAAAAGAGACAGAGAGCGAAAAACATCATGTCTGAGGTTATGACCCACTGAGGGAGAGGAAAGAGGCTTTTTATACTGTGTGGATGAGCTGCCAATCTCTGCTCCTATTCTGGACTTCCCTGGTCTTTTCTTGGTCCATCCCCTTGGTGGTGTGTGTGTGTGTGTGTGTGTGTATTTGGGGGGGGGCACTCCAACCCTCTTTGCCTTTCTAAGGTACAGTACATCACATTATGAGTCTGCTTCTTTTCTGTGTGCACTCATTTCATCATTCCAGTGTTTTTACAACACATACATTTGTAATATGGATTACATATGACAAGGCTGCCTTTTAAAAAAAAACACAACAAAAAAACACACTGCATTGTGGTTCATTACATGATCAACTGGAGATTTGACCGTACTGCATGAGTACCAAGTCTTAAATGCTGGAGGCGTCCTCATCTATCTTGGTCACACTGTTCTGAGCATGACGTGGAGAGGCAAGAAACACAGGATAAATCATGTGGTGGTTTATGTATATTAGGCAGGCAGGGGCTGTAACCCCAGGGAAGTCTGCATGCTGATGATCAAAGCTGCACACAAAACACAGACCGGCCCCCCTCATAGCTTCCAGCAACGGATCCCCTCTGAATGAAATATAGTCCTGGAAAGCCGTGGATCAGACGATAACTCACACCTTGCGGACGGGTTTTCCTCTCTGTCCAACTCCACTTTCCCCGGTTATTAATTGTGGACGGGGATATGTGTGTCTTTTCAAACCTGAGCTGTGCACACGAGAGCTAGCTGATCCCTGCGTCTGTAATGGTGAAATATCCTCGTTGGAGATAAGGCTGACATTATCTGCCAGGGGGATCCGTGTGTGTGCGTGTGCGCACGATTGTGTGTCCTTCTGCACTTGTGCCAGTGTTTCTGTGTGTGTGTGTGTGTGTGTATGATGGGGGGGGGGGGGGGGGGTGGTTGAGGATGGGATTTGATAAGATTGCACCCTTCAAACAAAGAAAGATGGGTTATTTTTTTCTTCCCTCGCTCCTCTGTTTTTCTTTTTTTCTTCTGATTGGGCTAGAAAATGACTGGCTGGCTAGATAACGCCCAGCTCATACTAACGTAATGGGGCGTCTGTGCACAGGGGCATGATGGGAGGAAAGCAGAGTCGTTTGGAGGGGAGCGATCTTCTCCCGGCAATGCAGGGCTCTTGTTTCATATTCAGTATAAGGAGTAACAGACATACGATATGAGCCCAGATGCCAGGAGTAAACTGTCCTGGTTAATTCAGGATCCAGTCTTTCATCTCCTAGTAGCTTTGTAGTAGGACTGTAGGGTGGTTGTGGGCAGAGTTAAAAAGATCCCATTGGATTAAAGTATTGATTCCCTGTAATATTTTAATCTCTTTGAGAGACGGAGCAGAAATGTGTGGCATCTCAACACAAGCATGTTCTTCTGAACACGTGATGCCCAGTTTCCTGTTCTGCCTTAGCTGATGCTCTCATTGATGAAACACAATGTCAAACAATTAGGATTGCCATCATCAAAAGTACATTTTTAAATTTGATTAATATCAATAATAAATTAGTTTATTTAGCGGTCACAGAATAGCGCCACCTCATGGATATGTATTGTACCTATACAATGGTACCTATGGTCCACCTGTTTGCCTGTTGCTCTGACAGCTGATCCTAAACTGTTCCTAACTCCTCTTCCCTCCCCCTCTCCTCCCCCATCCTCCCCCCTCCCTCTCCTCCCCCTTCTCCTCCTCCTCTCCTCCTCCTCTCCTTCCTGTCCTCCTCCTCCCTCCTCCTCCCTCCTCCCCATCCCTCCTCCTCCCTCCTCCTCCTCTTCCTCTTCCTCCCCCATCCCTCCTCTTCCCTCCCCCTCCTCTCCTCCCCCTTCTCCTCCTCCTCCTCCTCCCCCCTCCTCCTCCTCCAGGAGCTCTGTCGTCAGAGGATGGCAGTGCGGACGTCGGAGCGTGTGGAGCGCCCAGAGACCCTCCGTCACTCCCGCCTCAACAGCGTGTCGTCCCAGTTCAGTGACGGGGGTCCGGGGGCAGCAGCCAGCCCCTCTGCCCGCAGCAGCACGTCCTCCTGGTGCGAGGAGCCCGTCCCCTCCAACATGGACATATCCACTGGTCACATGATCCTGGTAAACACTTCCTCTTGCCTTCATGCAGTACCTATATGACAGGAAGGGAAACGCCATCTAGATTGACCCGAACCTCTGTTAAGAGATTCATTCATTTCTAATGGGTGTGTCCTCCATCACACAGACATGGCAG
>CM059332.1:1379983-1388014 GCA_030340685.1 Protosalanx chinensis
TGTACTGTAACGGCTGCTCCACCTTACTACATTTACATTTATTCATTTCCAAAGCGACTTACAGCAAGTACAGGGACATTTTCCCTGAGGCAAGTAGGGTGAAGTGCCTTGCCCAAGGACACAACATCATATAGCCACAGCCAGGGATCGCTCTCACAACCTTCCGATCATGAGGCCAACGCCTTAACCATTGAGCCGTCTGACCCCCAGCTACTAGCTGAACATAATCGAACCCCAGCCTCTGTACCAGCAGCCAACACTGCTAAACCCAAGAGGGACTCTTTTGTTATGAAAGCCATGTGCTGCGTTCTTCTCATTCTGTCAAGGTCAAGACGTTGTTCCGTTTCACCAACACTGGGATCTCTCCTGTTCCTCATCATGTTCCTCATTCTGCCGTAGATGTGAGCTTGATGTTCATCTGGTTGTTGCTGTTGTCGTGCTACCCTCCTCCACGCACACGCACACACGCACACGCACACACACACACACACGCACACACACAGGCACACACACGCACACACACACACGCACGCACACGCGCACACAGGCACGCACACGCACACACACACACACACGCACGTGCACACACACACGCACACACACAGGCACACGCACACACACGCACACGCACACGCACGCACACACGCGCACACACATACACACACACACTCGCGCACACACACACACACACACATGCCTCCATAGACCTCCTTTCAGAAAATCAATATCTAGCTTGAGGCGGCAGTCCAACATTTTGATTACTTATTTCCCCCCTCTTATTAAATATTTTCTTCAGAGACAGAGGGAGAAAATAATGTCAATTTGTCATAGTTAAGTGAATATTCAGCAATTAGTATCCAAGTCTTAATGTATGTGACCTTTATCTCATACTAACCTATGTCGCCCTAAACATGTTAAGAGATTACAAATGTGGCATTTTGTAAACCGTGTCCACTGTATGGATGCACCACAGTATTTTGTGTGACAGCAGTGAACACATATCAATGAACAATTCCAGTTAACTTGAATAACCTATCTAACACAAACCACATGCCCCACCCCCCACCCCCACCACCCCCCCCCCCCCCCCCCCCCCCCCTCACCCCCTCCTCTATGTATCTGTTCAGCTGGTGGAGATAGAGTGTTAGTGTGACAGAAAGGGGGGCTTGGTGTACCTGTTGTGTGAGGCTCCCATTGGGGATCTAATGAAGGTGCCTGCATCTGGCCTGTGCTGCTTGGGAGGATTACACATTGTTTCCTTGACACCCAGACATCCCAGCATCCTCTCTGATTGGCAGACATAATCCCCTCCTTTCACTAAAGCTCCGTCCCCCAGACTCTGGAGGAAACGATCCGCTTCACTGCCTCCCCCTAGAACTTCCTGGCTGATAAGGGCCAGAATAGAGAGGGGGAAGAAGAAATCAAATAAAAAATGAAAATGAAAATGAAAAAAATGCCAGGAAAGTGAGAATATAAAATAGTGAGAGAGTGTGTTCTGAATGTGTTAGGCTTCGGGAGTAAAGCATCATTATATAAATTGTGTGCAATTCGGTTGCTGTTTCTCGGAGTAGAACGATCAAATATTTACAAATGTGATGTGAATGGGTGGTGTGTGTGTGTGTGTGTGTTCCCACTGTCAAGTAGACAGGATGAGTGTGTGAGAGACGGTGGACAGTCTGTCCATCCAGGATGATGGGATGCAGGCTTGAGGGGGCTGCATCTAAAATCAGGCAGGAAAACTCCCCTGCAAAGACATACAGGCTGAACACGTGCTCACTGAACACTGATCCATTTCTATAGATGTTTAAATAGATGTACTATTCACATTTGAAGTCTTGAAGTACCGGTTTGACTGAATCCATGTGAGCCGGATCCAGTAGAAAAGTGAAATCTATATTCTATTACATATCAATAGATATGATCTCTGTTACTACATCCAAACAGGAATTTCACTGAAGTACAATCAGTTCTGTATTATAGATGTGATTTATTCCAGAATAAATAACACATTGGAATTTTAATGATTAGTTGGTGCAACCAGTTTTGGAACCCTTTTTTCACCCTACAATATAAAAACATTTAATGCGATATACAGTACAACCTTTATTCCAGGTAAAACCGATATATTATAACTGGTGGTGGAAAGAAAGGTTCCATATGGCTAGAGCTTTTACTTTTGATCTATCACTGTCACGCTACTGTGCTCTTCTAATCAAAACCCCTTCTTTCTCTGGGGGGAATTGGATGAAGCCAGAGACTCCTATCACAATCTTTATCCTGATAGAGTTTTTCTTAAAGAAGGATTGAACCTCATTTAAAAAATGATCTGTTGTATAGGCTACATTACTGGATGGCTTATACCTGTATATAGCAGTTTTTTTTTTTACAAGATGAATGTCAGTCTGGAGGGAGACTAATAGTCCATCGTCTGTTGCTAATCCTCCAACATGGCTCTATATCTTGTCTGTCTTGGGACTGTATCTGTATTGTTAGAGAGAAACACTGTACGCTTTGTTTGATTGCGAGAGCTTAATGAGCCTTACAAAACAGCAGAGCAACTTATCAGCTCTCCTCCCAACAAACCCCCAGTGTCTTTCATAGCCTATATGAAAGTAAGCGCTGGCTATCGCTTTCATTGTATTACCCAGCTGACCCCCCACTCCCCCCCCTCTCCCCTCCCCTCCACAAACCCCAACATCAGTTTATGAGTCTGTAATCTTCTTCGCACAATGGCGGACTCATCCATTTAACCCTAAGGAGAGGGGTGTGTGTGTGAGGGGGGGTGAGGTGCATAAGCCAGCACTATGTCCACTCTCACCCCAACTCCCACCCTCTAAGCTTCCTACAGAAGACTTGGCCCTGGTTTGTCAGGCGAGTCGCTTAACGCCTCCCCCCCCCCCCCCCATACCTCCTCACCCCCACCCTCTCTTTTCTTCTTTGTCTCTCTGGCGAATTCAATTTCGTCTTTGCCGAGCGACGGCTTAAATGTAGACAATCTTATCAGGCCAAGTGCAAGAGCCTGAGAGACGGCTTGAAGCAGCCTGAAGTGTTTCCAATGCAGACCGACCTTTCAGGATTCTTAATTGTGGGTGTGTTGTTTTTTTTTTCTTCTTCCAAGCCAACACACACTCACTCACACACACACTCACTCACACACACCCACACACACCCACACATCCATCACCTCCGCAGCCCACCCTCTTCCTCCTCCTCCTCTTCCTCATCCATCTAATGTTTACACCAACCATGGATCAGCTTAGCATGATAATGCTACAGAACACCTGATCACAGCTGTATAGGACGCTGCCTCTCTGACATGGGTTTAGCATTTCGCTCCACAATGGGATGATCGTTGAAACGTCTTAAAATGCAGCAAATCTGAATACTGAAGCTCCGGTCTGCAACCCAGGTGCAAAGTCAGAAAGTCTCTTCTTGTTCTCCCCGCGGTGCAATTCTAGTCCTATATGCAGTGACAATCAGTACATCTACCCGGCTAGATTCTGTTCTCTCAACAACAACAACAAAAAAAGGCCATTTCCATTTTCGACCTCTTCATCTTTGCAGAGCCGGTTGTCTTTGATTGTTCCAAATGGTTTCTGATTGTTCTCCCCTTTTGTCCTCCAGTCGTACATGGAGGACCACTTGAAGAACAAGAACCGTCTGGAGGGGGAGTGGGAGGCCCTCTGCAGCTACCAGGCCGAACCCAGCGTCTGTGACGTGGGAAGGGGCGAGCGCAACAACAAGAGGAACCGCTCCGACTCCGTGATTGCGTGTAAGCGTCCGTTTGTACTATACAGTAAAAGAGTTAGGGTGCACTTGATTTGGTTACCTCCAGCACAGCGAAAGCTGCACCAGGGTACACGGTGAATTGAATGAAGGAAAGCTTAAGTACCTGTGCTGGGACGAGAACAAATCGAATGCACCGCAAGTAAGGCGAGCAGCCACGACTGCTTGTGCTGTAAGGTTTGTGTTCCCAGTTGCAGCTTGCAAGGTGATGAAAGACATTTGACGTCTCCATCTTTCTAGAAAAAAATGAAAATACAAATAAATACCCCCAATATCTTACGCTTTGTGAAATGGAGGGAAGAGAACACAGTGTGTGATAGATTCCATCTTCTCTCTTGCAGACGATCACATCCGGATCACCTTGAAGGCAGAGAATAACCACGGCAACTCTGATTACATCAACGCCAGCCCAATAGTCAGTATTCCTTCAACCGTTTCCATTTGATCCAGTTAGCAGACGTTTATATCCAAAGGGACGTAGAAATTGTGTGTATAGAATGTATACATGTATTAAAGATGCAGGGGATCAAGGATAAGAAGCACATAGATCTACAGTATGTCCCAAAGTCAAGGGATAGTTTGTATTTACATTGATTCATTTTAACAGATGCTTCTATCCAAAGCGACTCAGCCCAGTTGCAGAGTAACCCCATGTCAGATGACAGACAGGTCACAGACACAGGGCAGGGGAGGGACAAAGTGGTCAAGATGATGTGTGAGGTGCTGCTTTTGATGCCCACAAGCCAAGCAGAAAAGTTAGGCCAAATGAAGCTTGAAGCTCCTTGATCCAAAACCAACTTTCTCTCGTCTTCTGAATCTATTTTTTTTCTTATTTTTTTGCACTTTCTCAAAGAACAGCTGTCAAGTTGTTTGTTTGAAAGCATGATTGGTATTTGTGATGAGTTATTAATTCAACTATTGATTCTTTTAGCTTTGTTGTTGGTACACGACACATCTCAGAGGATTCTCCCTGTATGGTGAAAGAGAATCGTGAAAGCGTTTACCTTTACTGGTTTAAAATGAGATAGCAGCTCAACCTTATCACGCGCATTCAAAGGTAGAAAGTTACATTATTTAGACCAAATAAATGTTTCCCCACTGAACAAATCTGGAATGGCCTCAAATATTGCCAGAGTGCAGGGGTTATATTCCTATTTATTTTATATATTTTCTTCATCCAAACATTTCACAATGATTGCCGTTCATGATTTCCCTGGAGGCACCTGCAGTGGATTCCATTAGAAGTAACAGGAAACTATGCATTTCAAATAGCGGACGAGCAGATTTCGAGAGAGAGATTCTGGTGTGGTCTCACTAAAAGCCCATTACTCTGTAGAGCCAAGCAGGCCAAACTCTAGGATGTCTGTCTGTCACAATGCGACTCTTCCCTCAGCTCTGATCATGCAGGAACTCCATTATTTAGGCTGCTTATTGGATGAAATGGCCGCAAATAATAAGGATTGTTACACCGCGAATGTTAAGAACATCGAGAAGAAGTCCTGATTCTTTCTCTCTGTCTCCGATGTTCTAATTCACACCTGCACACACACAGACGTTCTCCTCCTCAGTTCCTCTCTCACTCTCTCTTTATCAGACACGCACCGAACACACATATACCCCCCCCCCTGCCCTCCCCCCCCCCCCCCCTGCCCTCCCACCCACCCCCTTATGGCAATTAGCAGTCAAAGTGAGGCTGCTGCTGCTCTAACTGATCCAGTGGTATACGGATGAAAGGATAGTAATTACAGCACGACAGGACCCCTGACTGAGCACAGCAAAACTGCCATAATGACGTCTGTCAGCGCTCCACTCTTCCTCCTCATTAGACCTGCAGGGAAATCGCCCCGCAAGGAAATATGACGAGTCTCTTCTGGAGTTTGTGTAGGAGGTCAGAGACTGGGGAGTGATGAGGGAGGGGGGGGGGGGGGGGGGGGGGGGGGGGGATGGGGAGGGATAGGGTTGCCACAGGGACGGATCGTGGGGGGTTTGGAGAGATGTCACCCGTTCCTAAATGTGTGGGTGTCACCTTCATAGGAATCCACCACTGATTCATTCCATGACCGTCTGAGACCCTTCTGGCCGTCTTCTTAAATACAGTAATAAAATGTTCATTTAGCAGATGCTTCGATCCAAAGTAGAGGGTTTGAAAGTCCTCTTGATCTGCAGTCTAGTACTGTGTTCAGTTGGAGCCGTGTAGAATCCACTTCCCTGCTCCTGCTGTTGGCCTGGGTCAAGTGTCTGGCCTTGGTCTTCCATGATCCCAGGGACACAGGGACACATCCAGCCCTCATGGAACCTTCTTGACTTTTTCGGGAGAAAAAATAAATCTTTAGCAAATAGCCGTCATGCCACTTTACAATACAACATGCGTAAACTACCGTGCACAACACTACATTATTATTCAGCGCAAACAATTATTTTCCCTCAAACCAAAGGGTTTGTCTTGTTCCTCTTTGGTGTGTATAACTAGAAGCTGAAGGTCCAGGGTGGACTGCAGGAGGGGATAGACCACCTCTGCATGCATGCAGCTTTAGTATGCAGCCACTGATGTCAGAGCAGGCATACAGTACGCCTGTGTCCTTGAGATTGGCAGAACAGAGCAGCTCTCAGCTCGACTCTTTCATTTCTGTCAGGAGAAAAGAGAGCGAGGGAGAGGGAGACAGAGAGACAGAGAGAGAGAGACAGAGAGAGGGAAAGAGAGACAGAGAGAGCGAGAGAAACAGAGAGAGACAGAGGGAGAGAGACACACAGAGAGAGAGGGAGAGAGACAGAGAGAGATAGTCAGAGAGAGAGAGAGAGTCAGAGAGAGACAGAGGGAGAGAGACACACAGAGAGAGAGGGAGAGAGACAGAGAGAGACAGAAAGAGAGAGAAACAGAGAGAGAAAGAGAACCCATCCCTGGAATTTCAACGAGGCCAGAATAAAGTGGTGCTGCTAACCAAACACTGTACTACATTATTGAACGGATGTATATACATTTATATATTATATATAATAGAGAAAGTCTATAAAATATATATCATTGCATAGGTCATCCTGTATATGTTTTTATATATACAAGGTTGGCACTTCTCTATTCAGAGTAACTGGTTATGCTAGTTAAACCTGTAATCACCTTCCTTAGTCAGAGTTGATAGAAACCATCTCATAGGAAAAAGATGTTCATGAAAAGAGAACGGCCTATTACGGATAATCTTGCGAAGTGCGTGGCATGGGTATAATGGGGTCTCCTTTGTAATCACTCCCAATCCAAAATGACTCTGTAACCAGAAGGGGTTGTGCTGTGCGGTTGTATCTGTAATAATGGTTATGAGTGTCACTCAGTGAAGGTTTAGATTCAGGAGCAGTTTCTTCCACTGAGATCCATCCATGCCTCTGCTGGTCTCCTGAACAATACAGGCCTTTTCTCAATCACGCGAAAACACAAAGAGCATTTCTGAAAGACTTTCTGGGGGCGAAGCGGTTATAAAAGCTTTTCATACAATAGAAATCCTACAATAGAAACAGGATTTTGTGATTATACGAGCCATACTTCAATTTAGATGTCAAATTAGACAAATGAGGGGAAAAAAGGTTTATGTCACTTCTAGCATATAATTATCTCATTAAAACATCTGCTGATAACATCATAGGGTACCACTTAGAATGATGGCTGATAAGGATGGTTTAGTCGTGTTTTTGCGTAGGAGTCTTTTCCTACCTCTAGAAATGGTATTGTAGGGCTGTTGCACAGCCAGTGAAGTGTCTCTCTTTGTGAGAAGTACAGAACAAATCTCCATGTTCCCCTTAAACTGTCCTTGTTGAGGTTAACCCCTCAGGGAGTCAGTGACTGCTGTAATTATACAGGAAGCACACTGTTATTTTGGGGACGATACAAAGTATATCTGTCGCACCCTCTCATAATGTAAATCACTGAACTGAAGTGGATGTGTGACGCTGTCATCAGCAAGTGGAAACATCCTGTCAGAACAAATATCTAGTGGCACATGCACATCTCTCAAGGATGCAGGTGAAGATTAGCTGTGGATAAACTGTGTGGAAAAGAAGTCAAGGTGGCTCAGCTGTTAAGGCGTTGGGCTCATGATCGGGAAGGTTGTGAGTTTGATTCCCGGTTCTGTTCTGCAGCAGTTCTTCTACCTGTCTGTCTGTCCTGCAGCAGTTCTTCTACCTGTCTGTCTGTCCTGCAGCAGTTCTTCTACCTGTCTGTCTGTCCTGCAGCAGTTCTTCTACCTGTCTGTCTGTCCT
>CM059332.1:1388514-1408514 GCA_030340685.1 Protosalanx chinensis
CTTTCTATCTATATACCTATCTATCTATCTATCTTTCTATCTACCTATGTATCTATCTATCTTTCTATAGATATCTAGATAAGAGCATCTAGATATTTATATATAGTGTCTCTCTTTATAATTCAGCATTCATAAATCAGACACGTTGGCAGCTGAATGTGAATGACATGTACTGTACATTACTGTTACACTTACCTTATTACACTTACATTACTGTTACACTTACCTTATTACACTTACATTACTATTACACTTACCTTATTACACTTACATTACTGTTACACTTACCTTATTACACATACATTACTGTTACACTTACCTTATTACACATACATTACTGTTTCACTTACCTTATTACACATACATTACTGTTTCACTTACCTTATTACACTTACATTACTGTTACACTTACCTTATTACACTTACATTACTGTTTCACTTACCTTATTACACTTACATTACTGTTACACTTACCTTATTACACTTACATTACTGTTACACTTACCTTATTACACATACATTACTGTTACACTTACCTTATTACACATACATTACTGTTTCACTTACCTTATTACACATACATTACTGTTTCACTTACCCTATTACACTTACATTACTGTTACACTTACCTTATTACACTTACATTACTGTTTCACTTACCTTATTACACTTACATTACTGTTACACTTACCTTATTACACTTACATTACTGTTACACTTACTTTATTACACTTACATTACTGTTAGTTGGGCTATTAGTGCGTCTGTTCCCACTGGAGTATTTTAGAGCCTAATTATAGCGTTTCGTCTTCTCGTAAATCATGTCCTGAAGTATGGATCCTAACCCAGACCGGGGTGCCTGCTGAGGTATTGTTACTCTGTCTTCTCTGCTGAAGTAACGCCTGAAGCTTCTTAGATTGCTCATGGTCTCACCTCACCAGCGTGTGTGTGTGTGTGTGGGGTGTGTGTGTGTGTGTGTGTGTGCGTGGGGTGTGTGTGTGGGGGGGGGGGGGTGTGTGTGTGTGCGTGGGGTGTGTGTGTGTGTGTGTGTGGGGTGTGTGTGTGTGTGGGGTGTGTGTGTGTGGGGGGTGTGTGTGTGTGTGTGTGTGCGTGGGGTGTGTGTGTGTGTGGGGTGTGTGTGTGTGTGTGTGTGTGTGTGTGTGTGGGTGTGTGGGGTGTGTGTGTGTGTGTGTGTGGGTGTGTCTATTCATGTGTTGTTATGTGTGTTTCTAAAAGGATGAGATGTGTTCACAATGTGTTCACACCAACAACACAACACATTGGCAAACCAACATGACCTCTTACAGCAAGTGATCCAATTAACTAGCGACGCTGACTTTGAAACAAGTACAGTACATCTGTTAAACTGTCTGCACACCTGTGCAAATTAGTATTTTATGTTTAGCAGACGCTCTTATTCAGAGCGACTTACAGCAAGTACAGGGACATTCCCCTCTGAGGCAAGTAGGGTGAAGTGCTTTGATCAAGGACACAATGTCATGCAGCCAGGAATCGAACTCGCAACACTCCGATCACTAGCCCAACGCCTTAACCACTGAGCCACCTGACTCACCTAATATCCCCTAATATTCTAAAAGGAAGATAATATTTCTTCAATGCCTTCTCTTCTTAATGTGAGTCTATGGGATGTTTCGTTTAGTTGGTTTAACTTACTATCACATTACAGCTGAGAAAGAGGTGAAATAGAGGACATGCATGTGGATAATGAAACCATGCAACGACAAAAAACCATCCACTTACAGTATTGGCCAAAACATTGATGCAAAAAGTATGCTTTATTTATTTTACTTGGGAGTTTTCAACAGACCCAAAGTCTGTTATTCCTGGACAGGACTTTCCATGGCTTCACTGTAATATAGCTCTCTTTCTGTGTGGTCAGGAATAACAGATTAGCATTTCTACAATCTTTAATGCAGTTAAGTACTCTAGTCATCCATGTCAACAAGCAGATCAATGGAGACGTGTTTCTACATTCTTAGGCATCATCATGCATCCTCCATGTTTTGATGCCCCCCCCACACACACCCACCCACAAAAAAAAACATCCTTCTTTTCTCATCCAGCTCTCTTCTTCTCTCTTCTCTTTGGTTTCTCTTCCTCTAACTGGCTGAATTCCAAACAAATTCACCTGACAGCCTCATGTAATCTGAGTCTACACAGACATTCCAACACTACTTTACCTATCCACATCCTTTAAAAAACACATATGTATATATATATATATTTCTCTAAGACAAAAGCTCCAAAAATCCTTCATAAGAAGCTAATTATGTGAAGTACAAAGCTTGTTCTTGTATAAAGCCCAAGTCTAACACAGAATGAAATACTTCCAGCCTCTCCTCTGAAGTCAAACAAACAGCAGCACTGAGTGACCTGAGATCTTCACTGACGGCTGCTTAATGAGAGCAAGGCTGCATGGACATTAAGGACAGGAGTAACCAAGAAGCAGGGAGACCTTGGAAAACAGTGAAACAACAGGAACACAGGATGAGAGGGGAGGGAGGGAGGAGGGAGCGAGGGAGGGAGGGAGGGAGGGAGGGAAGGAGGGAGGGAGGGAGGGAGGGAGGGAAGGAGGGAGGGAGGGAGGGAGGGAGGGAGCGAGGGAGGGAGGGAGGGAGGGAGGGATGGATGGAGGGAGGGAGGGAGGGAGGGAGGGAGGGAGGAGGGAGGGAGGGATGGATGGAGGGAGGGAGGGAGGGAGGGAGGGAGGGAGGGAGGGAGGGAGGGAGGGAGGGAGGGAGGGAGGGAGCGAGGGAGGGAGGGAGGGAGGGAGCGAGGGAGGGAGGGAGGGAGGGAGGGAGGGAGGGAAGGGGGGAGGGAGGGAGGGAGGGAGGGAGGGAGGGAGGGAGGGAGGGAGGGATGGATGGAGGGAGGGAGGGAGGGAGGGAGGGAGGGAGGGAGGGAGGGAGGGAGGGAGGGAGGGATGGAGGGAGGGAGGGAGGGAGGGAGGGAGGGAGGGAGGGAGGGAGGGATGGAGGGAGGGAGGGAGGGAGGGAGGGAGGGAGGGAGCGAGGGAGGGAGGGAGGGAGGGAGGGATGGAGCTTGGGAGGGAGGTAGGGAGGGAGGGAGCGAGGGAGGGAGGGAGGGAGGGAGGGAGGGAGCGAGGGAGGGAGGGAAGGGGGGAGGGAGGGAGGGAGGGAGGGAGGGAGGGAAGGGGGGAGGGAGGGAGGGAGGGAGGGAGGGAGGGAAGGGGGGAGGGAGGGAGGGAGGGAGGGAGGGAGGGAGGGAGGGAGGGAGGGAGGGAAGGGGGGAGGGAGGGAGGGAGGGAGGGAGGGAGGGAAGGGGGGAGGGAGGGAGCGAGGGAGGGATGGAGGGATGGAGGGAGGGAGGGAGGGAGGGAGGGAGGGAAGGGGGGAGGGAGGGAGGGAGGGAGGGAGGGAGGGAAGGAGGGAGGGAGGGAGGGAGGGAGGGATGGAGGGAGGGAGGGAGGGAGGGATGGAGGGAGCGAGGGAGGGATGGAGGGAGGGAGGGAGGGAGGGAGGGAGGGAGGGAGGGAGCGAGGGAGCGAGGGAGGGAAGGGGGGAGGGAGGGAGGGAGGGAGGGAGGGAGGGAGGGAGGGAAGGGGGGAGGGAGGGAGGGAGGGAGGGAGGGAGGGAGGGATGGAGGGAGCGAGGGAGGGATGGAGGGAGGGAGGGAGGGAGGGAGGGAGGGAGGGAGGGAGGGAGGGAGGGAGGGAGGGAGCGAGGGAGCGAGGGAGGGAAGGGGGGAGGGAGGGAGGGAGGGAGGGAGGGAGGGAGGGAGGGATGGAGGGAGGGAAGGGGGGAGGCCATAAGACAGGGGACACAGGCTGGGACATCAGTATGTACATGTGGAGACTGGGACAGGTCAAAGCCACATTTTAGGACAACCATACTCCCCCAAAAGAAGAGGGGGGGAGGAGGGGGTGCAGGGAGCACAGTCAGTGAGAGCTTCTTAAAACCAGGCACCGATGTGAGGAACCAATCGGGGATCTTAAAACCAGGCACCGATGTGAGGAACCAATCGGGGGGCTCGCTTCTTTATTGACTCCACCTCCTTTTGCCACAGTTTCTTCCTCTTGGTATCAATGTGTCCTTGGGAAAATAGATTGAAAAAAAAACATTTTAATACATTTTAAAAATTCGCTTAATATACACTCAAATTTAAATGTTTTCAAGATCCAAAAGAGACAGTTCAGTTGAATCAGAATGACAGCTTTTCTTCTGTAGTTTTAACTGCTGAGATGGAAACACAAACCCCATTAAAGAAGCATACTGATAAAATGTATATAAACAAGTAGTGTGCAGAACTATTTAATGTTCTTAATTGATCGTAATAATCACAATTTCAGTTTTAGGCCGATTCATTTTTTTTGGCATTTTTGTGATTCCATTTATAAGTATTGACAAGACATGCCAGTGTTATGTTCACAATCGTTGTGTTATGCATTTATAGTTCTTCTCTTGGCACTTATTGGTTCTCATGATGTATGATTCACGATCTAAAAAAAAACACTGTGTTCAGGGTCTATCACGTTGCTATGCTCAATGACTGATGCTCTTTGTAATAAAAGCTCTCTCTTGTAAGTCGCTTTGGATAAAAGCGTCTGCTAAATGAATAAATGTAAATGTAAGTATTTTTTGGAAACAGTGCAAAAGTTCCTAAATCGCCTAAAGAAAAACAAGTCTTTGTTAAAGTGGCAAAACAAGTGAATTAACCAATGAATGATGGCCCTGAGAGAAGATCTGACCATCCCCCTCGTTATAAAGTAAGGGGTGTGTGAAAGAGATAATTGCATGGCTTTTGTGTTTGACCCCATGACCCCCCTGTAGGAAAACAAAGAGTGAACTTTGACCTTAGGCCATTACCAGGAGAACAAGAGAGGCATCTAATGAACATCTCAGTCATTTCCATTTCTTCAGTGTTAACCTCAGCTGCTCTGACATGGCGTGTTTAATCATTAAGCCTTTGTACAACCATCAGACACAAAGGCAGACAATTAGCCAGCATTATTAAGGAGTTCACTTTATTTCTTTTTTTTTTAGCTAAGCTTTTCTGATTAAAAAATTATCCTTCACCACAACACTATACTCACTGTTCTAGGACAATCTACACTCCACAGATTTAAGGACTGCAAAGTTATTTAGGGAAATCAAAATAAACGAAAGCTTTAAAAACTTAAAAGCTAAGAGCTTAAATGTAGAAATAATGCAAGTTTGAAGCCACTGGTGTCCAAAACAATTGAGATGAATAAAACCATCTCTAACAACTAGACATACACACGTCTCTCGTCATTTGGTTTTTGTTTCGTAGCCTGCAGACGCCTCCAGTGTGAACTGACTGAACACAGTACCTGTCTCCCCACCACTGACAGGCTCCTGACTGAAACACAGGACCTGTCTCACCACCACTGACAGCCTCCTGACTGAAACACAGTACCTGTCTCCCCACCACTGACAGGCTCCTGACTGAAACACAGGACCTGTCTCACCACCACTGACAGCCTCCTGACTGAAACACAGTACCTGTCTCACCACCACTGACAGCCTCCTGACTGAAACACAGGACCTGTCTCACCACCACTGACAGGCTCCTGACTGAAACACAGGACCTGTCTCACCACCACTGACAGCCTCCTGACTGAAACACAGTACCTGTCTCCCCACCACTGACAGGCTCCTGACTGAAACACAGGACCTGTCTCACCACCACTGACAGCCTCCTGACTGAAACACAGTACCTGTCTCACCACCACTGACAGCCTCCTGACTGAAACACAGGACCTGTCTCACCACCACTGACAGGCTCCTGACTGAAACACAGGACCTGTCTCACCACCACTGACAGCCTCCTGACTGAAACACAGTACCTGTCTCACCACCACTGACAGCCTCCTGACTGAACACAGTACCTGTCTCACCACCACTGACAGCCTCCTGACTGAACACAGGACCTGTCTCACCACCACTGACAGCCTCCTGACTGAACACAGTACCTGTCTCAACACCACTGACAGCCTCCTGACTGAACACAGGACCTGTCTCACCACCACTGACAGCCTCCTGACTGAACACAGTACCTGTCTCACCACCACTGACAGCCTCCTGACTGAAACACAGTACCTGTCTCACCACCACTGACAGCCTCCTGACTGAACACAGGACCTGTCTCACCACCACTGACAGCCTCCTGACTGAAACACAGTACCTGTCTCACCACCACTGACAGCCTCCTGACTGAAACACAGTACCTGTCTCACCACCACTGACAGCCACCTGACTGAACACAGTACCTGTCTCACCACCGCTGACAGCCTCCTGACTGAAACACAGTACCTGTCTCACCACCACTGACAGCCTCCTGACTGAAACACAGGACCTGTCTCACCACCACTGACAGCCTCCTGACTGAACACAGCCCTGATTTGGGGGACGCACCTCTGGAGAGTACCGGGCCGCGCTCCTCCTCGTCCTCACGGGGGTTCTGGGTTGCGTTCCTCAGGTAGCGGTGCTGGGGCGGGGGGGCAGGGAGGGCGTTCTGTCTGCAGCCATGCTCCTCATTGGCCGGGACATCTACAGGGGCGTGGTCAGAGCAAGAGAAGGGCCGGTACATGACAGTTCAGTCTGGATGTCCTGATTCATATTAACACAGAGGCCTATAGTGGATGTGTGTGTGTGTGTGTGTGACTGTTGTTCCAGGCTGTATTACCTTGCCACGTCCTTGATGGGAGCAACACAATCAAACATTGGAAAGAGATGCATCTATTATAACAAGTGCTAGTCAAGCTGATGTACCCACACTGAACAACAAAGAGGACCGAAATATGAGAAAGTTCAAACAGCCCCTCAGGCTGCCCCCTCCCCCTCTACCTCCCCCCCTCTCCCTCCCCCCCCTCTCCCTCCCCCCTCTCCCTCCCCCCCTCCCCCCCTCTCCCCCAGTATTTTCCATTCATATTTCATGTGCTGCGCCTCATTGTGATTAGTCATGTAAATAAAATGAGATTTTGGTTATTCTTTTCTCTTGGTGATTTACATTTATATTGAATTAGCAGCCGCTGTGTGTGTATGTTTGTGTGTGTGTTGGATGGGGACGTGGTTGGGGATGGGTGATGGAGAGGGGGGGGCTTATTATCTTGCAAGATTATGGGCAGATTTCAACGCCATTGTGTTGTGTAATTAAGGGAACCACGAAGAGAATAAAGGGTCCAGATGCTGGCGTGCTGAAGCCCCACCCACCCCCACCCCCACCCCCCACCCCAGCCCCTCCGCCACCCCCCCCCACCCCCCCACCCCAGCACCCCAGCCTTCACCTCCCACACACCATATCTAATAGCCCAGCCTTTAACAAATCGCAAGCCATTAGAGTGACATATCCAGCCTGGTGTTAGTGGGCAGGGGGACGTACAGCAAGCCCGGTGTGGCAGAGGAGGCGTCAGTCTGCATGCAGCGCCGCATGCTAACCTGCTCTGGAGGAATTCAGCTGCAGGGTAATCCATGGAATATGTCATTATTAGTTTACACAGCCTGAAGCAAACTTGAATAATTAATTGACTGTTTACATTCCAAGACTTCATACTGGAGGATGTGGCCCTTAGTGATGCCATCAATCAACAGTCTAATCAAGACCAGTTGTTTTTAGAACAATAAAGTGGTCGTTTCTTTAAAATGTAGGCGGCTGGATCATTAAGTTATTTTTCATATACTGATAATAGCCTGATAGCCTATCAGCTGTTAACCTTTTAGCTGGTAGCCTATCAGCTGGTAGCCTATCAGCTTGTAGCCTCTCAGCTGGTAGCCCAACAAGCCTCTGACTTCAGTGACATCTGAATGGCCATGTCATAACCATGGTAGTCTAGATCAGTGGTTCCCAACCCTGGTCATGCAGGACAGTGAGGCCCTTAGAACCAGGGTTGGGGACTACTGATCTAGAACATGCAGGACAGTGGGCCCTGAGGACCAGGGTTGGGGACCACTGATCTAGGGGGACGCCTGGAACATCCCTGCAGTAGAGGTTTGACTCAGCGACAGATCTCTCCCAGAAGAACTACGCAACATGGTTTACTCTTAGATATGATGTTCCCTGTCTCCTTTCCAGTTTGGAAAACGTAGTGCGACGACAAATATATTATATTTTATTGATTGCCTCTATCAAAAGGCTGTTAGCATGGGAGGACTTGAGGGCGGGGGGGGGGAGGGAGGAGTGTAAGCAGTATGTTTCCATATCTAGGAGGCTGTGTTCCTTTGTTTAATTCCTCTGTTCTCCTGCAGATCTGTACTGGTTTCTATGGTGGAACAGTTACCTGGGCGACAAGCCGTCGCCCCACAGAGGAATCATTATTTTAATGTTCGTAAAGGAGGCTTTTTATTTCCCTGGATCGAAGACGTAATTTGATCAACAGACTGTTTGGAGATGAGTCTATTTAGTCATTGTCTTGAGAGACATTGTCTTGTGATTTGTTTGACAGACATCACAAACAACACACAGTCTCACACACACACACACACACATCATCTCCCACACACACAAGCACAATTATATACTTAGAAAATCGACTAATCCTAATCAACAGACAAACAAATCGCAAATCGCAAAGGCCTTTATGGCACACAAACACACACATACACACACACATTGTTTTGTGTATGCCCGTAAACAACCTCTCTAATCTGCTGACAGCATTATCAATGCAGAAGGTGTATCTGCTTGTATCTCCCTCCCTGGCTCCATCAGGTTTTAATATGAACCTGGGCCCTTGTGAGGTGCCGGGGCTGCTGAAAGCTGAGATAACGCCGGTGCCCTTGTTCCGACACGGTCAGAGAACAGCTGGCTGCAGCTCCGTGTTCGCTGGCTCTATCTCTCACATCTTTCATAATGCAGCCCAGCTCAGCTCAGCCCAGCCCGGCCTGGTAGCCCCAGGGCCGGCCTGCCTGATGTTATCCCAGACATGGGGCCTGCCTGCCTGCCTTGTTCACAGACCACGATGGCATGGAGTGGAATTCAAACAGGATGCTGTCTTCTAGTAACAGAAATTCATGTGACTTTGAGGGCAAGACATAGCAATGTCGTGATGGACGAATGATGTCCTAAAAATAGATGTTTTGTAGAACTATCAGAAATAGATTGGCTAGCATAACCCTAATCATTTATTTACGGTGCAGAAAATAGTAAAAAAAATATGAAATACTGTACTTCCCTTCAATTTAGGCCCAAAAGAATCCCTGCTATGTATTTATTATTTACTTATTTATTGGCACAGACAACTGACTATTTAATTAATTATACTTATCACGTATTAATTAAATATACTTATTTACCCACAATTATTCAGTTAAACAAGGGCAAATATTGCAACAATAGGCTCTGCTCTAAAATATCAATTTAAAGGTGCACTGTTGTCTGAAATGTCGAGGTTAGAATCAATAATCAACTTCCAGGATGATGACATTATGACTGCGTGTGAAGACACCGCCATCTAGTGGACAAAAAGTTGCAACTGCAGCCTGTGAATTACAATAAAGAATGAGACTTCTAAATGCTCATTTCCAAGATTTCATACACTTATTTCAAATGATCCTCCTAAACATGCCTGTGCATCTCTGTAAACACGAATAGTGAATTTATACAACTAATCTACTCAAATATTTTGATAACATTAAGGTTATTTTGTTCAGCTAACAAAACCGCAGTTAATAAAGCTGCAATGTCTCTTTTCAGCCACCAGAGGGCCCTGTGGTCTCACAGTAAAAATATCACTTCACAGTGAGGTGAATTAATTAAAATAAATATACACAGTCTACATGTTTCACATGACTGTGGACACCACATTAGGTATTTCTTGCCTAAAAACGATTTGATCCCCAAAAATGTGCAATTCAGTACCTCAGGACAGAATATACTTCAGCGTCTTTCAAGTGTAAATGTGGATATTTTCACCTGCAGGGATGTGCGATAATTATTATGCTGAGGTAGAGCTTGACTTTAGTTACCTGACTACCACACACAATCTGGGATCACCTACAGGCATCAGCACTGACACACACACACACACACACACACACAACCGAGGTCACCTTAGTGTGCTTCCTCTGTAAGGACAGTGATACTGCGTTACCTAGCAACAGGGTTGGCACATGATACTTCAATCAACCTTCAGGCGGGGGGAGAAAAAATACACAAACACACAACACAACTATATCTAGACCTCCAACCAGTCTCCTCTGGAAAGAGTTTTTATGACACACTCAGTGATAGGAATAGTTATGAAGTGCGTCAGACCAAGAACATTGGATTCTGTGTTCTCTTTAAGTGGTGTAGTATAGATTTTCTGGTGAAATAGACTGGGGTATTAACCACTATGCATAACTGTGCACCTTTAGTTCTTGAAAATCTGCTGCTTTGAAAGACTAAATACATTGTATGTTGGTCTGGATAAACATGTCATGCTAACTCCATGTACACAGGATAAACATGTCACGCTAACTCCATGTACACAGGATAAACATGTCACGCTAACTCCATGTACACAGGATAAACCTGTCATGCTAACTCCATGTACACAGGATAAACCTGTCATGCTAACTCCATGTACACAGGATAAACCTGTCATGCTAACTCCATGTACACAGGATAAACCTGTCATGCTAACTCCATGTACACAGGATAAACCTGTCATGCTAACTCCGTGTACACAGGATAAACCTGTCATGCTAACTCCATGTACACAGGATAAACCTGTCATGCTAACTCCATGTACACAGGATAAACCTGTCATGCTAACTCCATGTACACAGGATAAACCTGTCATGCTAAGTGCAGGTAAACATCGACTGTTCTGAGTCGCATTTCTTCGCTTCCTTTTTACCCGACTGTGACAGACTTCACCTCTCCTTTTTCCTCCCGCTCACAAAAATGCGCTGGGGCTTGTGAAAATAAACCAACCCCTTCCAGCACATTCCACAGAGCGTGTGTGTCAGAGATGTTCTGTGAAGACTGAACACACCCTCTCATAACCGCTCTACCCCAGAGCGACCGTGATCACACAGCTGGATCCAGATCAGCTCTGTCGAAACACCATAACACCAGTTTGGCACCTTGACATAAAGGGTCTCTGACAAGGTTTCTTATGGATGAGTGATTCGTTATCTCAGGGTTGCTGATACTAACTTTGGCCCAGTGATATACAATACAATTTGGCCTAAGAAATACACAACATTCCACACAAGGGCTCACTTGTTGACTCAAATACAGTTATGAGCTGTAAACACAGCACTGCCAGTTAAGGCGGTATCAGCATGTGTACAGATACATGGGTGAACTGTGAAAACCTGGGAGGGTCTAGACTCTAGAGAGAAGGAACAGACACAGCAACACAGACACAGACGCACAGACACAGCAACACAGACACAGCAACACAGACACAGACGCACAGACACAGCAACACAGACACAGATGCACAGACACAGCAACACAGACACAGACGCACAGACACAGCAACACAGACACAGATGCACAGACACAGCAACACAGACACAGATGCACAGACACAGCAACACAGACACAGACGCAGACACAGCAACACAGACGCAGATGAACAGACGCAGCAACACAGACACAGACAAGGACACAGAAACACAGACACTGAAACACAGACACTGAAACACAGACACAGAAGCACAGACACAGCAACACAGACACAGCAACACAGCAGCACAGCAACACAGCCGCACAGCAACACAGCAACACAGACACAGAAACACAGCAACACAGCAGCACAGACACACACAGAAACACAACAACAGACACAGACACTGTCCTGTGTTCTGAGCTCTGAGATCACACTTTGCTGTCATTGACCTTTTAAGTATGTTGGTTGAAACTGACATCTATGATCCTGTTGTACTCCGTCTTAGAAGAACATAGTAAAAGCAACACGTTCCAGTGGTCCAGTGAGTCCCAGTGGTCCAGTGAGTCCCAGTGGTCCAGTGAGTCCCAGTGGTCCAGTGAGTCCCAGTGGTCCAGTGAGTCCCAGTGGTCCAGTGAGTCCCAGTGGTCCAGTGAGTCCCAGTGGTCCAGTGAGTCCCAGTGGTCCAGTGAGTCCCAGTGGTCACACATTAGTAGCAGCTTGTTGATTTCTGGTTAGTAGCAGGTTAACATGGAGGTCATGTGGTGAGACAGGAGTTCCCTTCAGAAGCTGCAAGGTTGTTTCTGTGAGGCCGGTGTGCACAGGCAGGCAGGTGTGTGTGTGTGTGTGTGTGTGTGTGTGTGTGGGGGGGGGGGGTCACTCAAGCCAACACAACCATCACACAGACTCTTCAGTTACTGCAACAGCCCTTAATGGGTCAAATTTAAATTTATTGACCAAACTCCATGGGACATAACTTTAATGATTTTTTTTCTTCCTTTTTTAAAAATACAAAATACACAAAATCCCCTGTTTATCCATGTTCTTTATGTATATAATATTTATATAGAGATTTGTTGTCAACTCAATGGTTTGCAGTAATGGAACAGTTACAGAAGAAGCATGAGCAGCCCAAACCAGGAACCATGCAGAGATGAATGAACACCCATACGAACTAAAGTCATTCACAAAATGCATATTAACCCTCCTGTTATGTTCCGGGTCAAATTGACCCGTTTTAAAGTTTGAATATCTAGGAAAAATAGTTTAAAGTATTTTTTCAGTATGAAACTTCTTCTGCTTGCCTTAATTAGTGTAATCAACATGTAATATGAAAATGGTTCATGTCACATATTTGCAACCACCCCCTGCATGTTTATATCACATAGATACTGTTCGGGTCAATTTGACCCGGCAGTCAAACTGGAGGTAAAAGGGTGTCAGAAATGACATTTTTTATGATTTTTTTCTTTGCAACTGTGAGACATATTTCATTCCAATCACTCACTCACTCACACACACACACACACACACACACACACACACACACACACACATATACACACATATACACGCACACACTCAATGCACACACAGCACACACACACACAATGGTGCAGGTGTTCTCGCGGGAAAACTCCACCCACCCACACACACACACACACAGAGCGCACACACACTCAGTGCACACAGGGGAGGGGCAAAACATAAAAGATTATTTGCATGTGAGTCCTACCAACATTACACTCTGTCAGTCAAACCTTTACAAAATGACCAGCAGAAGCAAAAGGATGACAGTCCAGGAGGCTCTGGAAGTCATTATTGATCATGACAGTGGACAGGACAGGATTTGTCTGAAGATGAAGACTATCTTGAGCTAAATTTTGATTCTAATGATTCTGGTTTTGAACCAGATGAGGGAATTGCTATCCCTATTCCTCCAAGCAAGACATTCATGTCATCCCCAGATACACATCAGGCCAAACTGTCTGCAGACAATATAATGAAGACAGTGCCAGGGCCCACAAGGATGGCAGGGACTTGTGTGACTGATATCAAGTCAGTTTTTGAGCTGGTCATGCCAGATTCAGTATTCAATATTCAGATTCAGTCATTCTGGAAATGACTTATCTGGAAGGGAGGCGTGTTTTTGGGGAAAATTGGAAGGAGCTAGACAAAACACATTTAGATGCATATTTGGGGCTCCTCATCCTTGCTGGGGTCTATAAGTCGAAGGATGAATCGACAGCCAGTCTGTGGGATGCAAAGACAGGCAGGGCTATATTTTCGAGCCACAATGTCTTCACATTTTCTCCAGAGTGATCCGATTTGATAATCGAGAGACAAGGGCTAGTAGAAGGGACAGAGACAAACTGGCAGCTATTAGGACTGTGTGGGACAAGTGGGTAGAGCAACTTCCACTATTCTATAACCCAGGCCTTATTATCACAGTGGATGAAAGGCTGGTGGCATTCAAGTGGTGAAACATATATTTCTTTTTTACATGCAAAAATACAAATAAAAATTTAATGAGAAACGAGGGAATTATCCTCATTGAACCATTAATTGTTAGAGGTAAGAAACACCATTGCACTAAATATTGATAGAATAGTTAGTAATGGAGTTAGTAATTAAATATTCACACTGCTTTTTAGGATTTTGGGGGTTTCTGATTTTTTTAACATATTTAAACATGCACCGGGTCAAATTGACCCGGGAACATTATTGCTGTTCCTGACAAACGAACATAACAGGAGGGTTAATAATCAGATAAATTAATGGATTCATCTAGACTGTCGTCTACAAGCATGGACACACGAGAGGTTAAAGAAATGTTTTGTGAAAGTTACAAACATTAAAGTTTGAGAACTAACGGTTAAATGGGTTTAATAAAAACAAAGCAAAATTAGCATGCTCAATTCAGTTGTCCATTTGACCACATCTCTTTCAATTCTAAAAGTCCACCCATAAAAATAAGAAAAAAAATCAATATTGCAGAATTTTTTTTTTCCATCTAGTAAAGAAAATACCATCATACATTGTATCAGTCATAAACAATAAAATAATTGTTTCCTAGTAAAGAAATGGTCCCACAAACAAAGGTTATCTAGAATAAATACACCCCTATGAACATCATTTTCACCCTTGTGAAGAAAATAAACGCAGAATGTTTCCAGGTTGAGAGAGATGTGTGTGCTGTGAGGTCAGGCTGACCCCCTGAGTCTGGGACCAGGCAGCAGGGTTAGAGAAGTCTGAGGTCAGACTGACCCCCTGAGTCTGGGACCAGGCAGCAGGGTTAGAGAAGTCTGAGGTCAGACTGACCCCCTGAGTCTGGGACCAGGCAGCAGGGTTAGAGAAGTCTGAGGTCAGACTGACCCCCTGAGTCTGGGACCAGGCAGCAGGGTTAGAGAAGTCTGAGGTCAGACTGACCCCCTGAGTCTGGGACCAGGCAGCAGGGTTAGAGAAGTCTGAGGTCAGACTGACCCCCTGAGTCTGGGACCAGGCAGCAGGGTCAGTGGAGTCTGAGGTCAGACTGACCCCCTGAGTCTGGGACCAGGCAGCAGGGTCAGTGGAGTCTGAAGTCAGTGATCACTTGCTATCCAGTCTAAGCATCTGCTCCTTACCATTGATGGTTAGAGATTTCATCTCACCATCTTCTTCTACCTCCACCCTCTCCTGGCCATTCTCCACAATCCTGACACACACACACACACACACACAAACACACACACACACACACAATGAAACACAGAAGAGAGAAATGTTTTCACTCTCAAGGATACCAAGCGTCTCTTTAAATGTACTTTCACGTGTATCATTCCTGCAGACACTGTCATTCAAAGCAGCATTCAGATATGATAATCCAGAATTATAAGAACTCAGTTCTGGCAGTATCACCGTGGTTACAGCCAAGGAAGAAACGGTCAATATTTGATCCATCCAAGGCCCTGTACATGTGACCACCTGCCTGGACCCCAACCGTGTCAGAGGTGCGGAGGCTGCCCCTTACCGTTTCGTGGTGATCTTTCGACCGTTGATGAACTTGGTGGAGCTGGACACAGAGCGGAAGTTGCCCATCCCCCCTCCTCCCCCTCCGAAGGACGAGGAAGAGAAGGTGGCAAAGTTTCCTCCACCCATCTGCCCGAAGGGCGAGAAACCTTGACCTGTGGACGCAGCAGCAAGACAGTGAGCACACACTCCCTCCCCAGCACACACACACACTCCCCAGTACACACACACACCCTCCCCAGTACACACACTCCCTCCCCAGCACACACTCCCCAGTACACACACACACACACCCTCCCCAGTACACACACACACCCTCCCCAGTACACACACTCCCTCCCCAGCACACACACTCCCTCCCCAGTACACACACTCCCTCCCCAGTACACACACACTCCCTCCCCAGTACACACACACCCTCCCCACTACACACACACTCCCTCCCCAGTACACACACACTCCCTCCCCAGCACACACACACACTCCCCAGTACACACACACTCCCTCCCCAGTACACACACACTCCCTAGTATACACACACACACCCTCCCCAGTACACACACACACCCTCCCCACTACACACACACACTCCCTCCCCAGTACACACCCTCCCCAGTACACACACACACCCTCCCCACTACACACACACACACCCTCCCCACTACACACACACACACCCTCCCCAGTACACACACACCCTCCCCAGTACACACACTCCATCCACAGCTGAACTCAATAAATACAAGTCACATACAGAGAAATAAAGTACATTTCGGTGTTTGTCGGAAAATGCTCACCTGAATCGAACCCTGAGAATCCACCTCCGAACGGTGGGAATCCTCCGAAGCCGTGGAAGAAGGGACCCCCGGTGCGACTGTGACTCATCCCCCGATGATGACTGCGCCCACCACCGAAGAAGTCATCAAAAGGATCATCTGTGGCTGTGAGACAGACGCCAGGGAAACAACAGGAGGGATGAACCATTTCCAGAAAGAAAAAAATAATAACCAGAACTGAGGCAGAAAGAACTTTGGAAAAAGCAGAACCTGGAGGCTGTTTCTGTTCCTTAGAATAATCCTGAAACTGAAAGTGACCTTTCTATGTTCCTGATCCTTTCTCCTGTGGATGCCTGATGGATGCTTGGCTAATTGTGCTTTGATCTGGGTCAACAGAGCTGGATGAGGCTGGACCTGCTGGCTCTCTCTCACTGTCAGGGACACAGCTAGCTACACCCTGCAGTGAACCAGCTAAGAACATTCATCATCCACCTCCCTAAATTATCTATTAAGCTGCTCGGTACAAAGTGCAAGATAACATGACAGAGATATGGTCATATGAAATCAGTCTTAGAGCTACTGACATCAGTGTTGGATATCTATACTAACACAGGCAGTGTTCTGAGAATCACAGCCCACATTCAGTTTACTGTAAGCAACTTGTTTAGCTTGACTGGAAGGAGGTTGGAAAGAGTTTGAAATCCCTTTAGTCCAAACCAGACTACAGCAGTGGAGGGCTGTGTGTGTGTGTGTGTGTGTGTGTGTGTGTGTGTTTGTGTGTGTGAGTGAGTGGGTTGTTTGGACCCCAGAAGGCTGAAGCAGTAGTAAGGGACAGATCTTCAGCACCAGCTGGTGTGGTACTGACAGATCCCTGACCCAGCCTCATCACCGGTCAGTCAAAGCTATTAGGCTACATCCTGGAGAGAGAAACCACCTGACCAACCACATAACAAACCACCAAACAGAAACACACACCATCAAAGCAGAGCTCAAGCTAATTTGAGCTTGGATCAAAACCAGTGAGACAGCAGCCAATGCGAAGAATCAGCCAGTAACACGATGAAGGCAGGACAACAGGAAGAGGGGAGGAGAAGAGGGCTGACAGGAAGGAAGAAGAGTCTTAGAAAGTAAGATGACATCAGGGAAGGGAAGATGTCTGCAACACACAGCCCAGGTTAAAGGTTATGGGCAGGCTTCTTCTATCCACATAAACACACACAGTCCTGTACTGTGGTGGAACTGGGACTGCAGCAGACTAGCAGGTCCTATCATCTTACCAGCAGCTTTGAGGTTTGGCTGAGGGATCTTTTCAAACATACTGACTGAACCTGGTAAACAACAACCTCTGTGCCTGGGATTCACTTTTTCAGAAACTCTGGGATGTTTGAGTCCAGTTTACACTCAGGTAAAGGATAGACTAACAATACAGGGAGTCAGATGGCTGAGCGGCATCAGGCTAGTGATCGGAAGGTTGCGAGTTTGATTCCCTGCTGTGTCAACTTTACGTTGTGTCCTTGGGCAAGGCACTTCACCCTACTTGCCTCAGTGGGGGGAATGTCCCTGTACTTGTTGTAAGTCTCTCTGGATAAGAGCGTCTGATAAGGGACTAAACATAAATATTTTTCCAAGATAAAGCAAATTCTGACAGTGTCTACTAGGGTCATGTTGGGGGTTTGTAGTCTAACATGGATCTATGTTGTACATAAAGCAGCAAGGATCAAGCCCTCTGCTGGCGTCAAGGCCAGTTAACTAACAGTGAGTCAGAGAAGCTCAGGGCATCTTTCACCATCACTCCCCCAACAGAATTTGCACAAATACTGTAAGTACTCAGTACAAGTGTTTACCCTGCTTTACATGGGCAACACACACACTCAACACACACACACTCACCACACACACAGAAACAAACACACACACACACACACTCTGGCGCTGTTACAACTGCTCTTGTTTTAATATGGAAGCTATTTTTGAAAAGCATTCCAGTTGAATGATGTAGGGTCTTATATCCATGCTCTGAGTGAGGACTCCATATTAAGAGTGAACTGTGGATGCCTTGCTGTCATTCGCTGAGCAGATACAGAACTCTCTCCCCTATTCCACCCCAGCTAAACGCCTCTCATTACAATATGTCTGCCCTTTCAGCCAACACTGTGTTAACAACCTTGGCCTGCCATTTCACACTATACCCACCACTGGCTAACATTGACATTTATTCATTTAGCAGACACTTTTATCCAAAGCGACTTACAGTAAGTACAGGGCCATTTTTCCTGAGGCAAGTAGGGTGAAGTGCCTTGCCCAAGGACACAACATCATATAGCCACAGCCGGGGCTCGATCTCACAACCTTCCGATCATGAGGCCAACACCTTAACCATTGAGCCATCTGACCCCCTAACATTACAGTACTGTGCTAAGGACCATGGAATCCTACCGCTTTTTCCTTCATACCTGCTGCCTCTTTAGAGCTCAGCTCAAACCAATCCAAGAGCAGCAATATAAACCAAAACTGTCCCTCTTCAGTTGAGGGAGGATTTAAATCCCGGTTGAATCAAGTGAAGGTTGAGACAAACGGAGACAGTTGGAAACATCTTCCTCAGCCCTGTGAGTCGAGTAAAGTGGGGTCAGAGTTTTTGAGATGCACCATGCAGAAGAAGAAGGATTAGTGAAAGGATTTGGGGGGCTTTTTTTCCTTATAAAGGATAGAGAAGCAGAGAGAGGGAGAAGGAGAGATGGTGAGAGAGAGTGGGAAGAGAGGGAGGGAGGGAGGTAGAGAGGGAGCTGAATCCTGAGAGGGCTAGAGCATTTAGAATTTAAATGAAAAATTAATTGTAAGATGACATGGGTGAGGATTTGATTTGTGTCTCCAGCACAAAAACCAAGGCCTTAAAAAAGTCAATGTGAGTGTAGAATAGTAGTTCAACAGGATATCAAATATGCAAAACACTTCAATAAAGTTTAAGTTGCATTTAAACGTCTAAAGTGAAATAGTTCACTGAAGGATATTTTCACCTTCTTAGTCTTTGCCTTTCTCTCTACCTTTTTCTCTCCCTCTCTTTATCTCTCTCTCTCTCCCTCTCTCTTTCTCTCCCTTGCTCCCTCCTCCACCCCCACCCCCGCCCCCCACCCCCCTCTCTGTATTTGTCTCTCTGAAATATATTTCTTGCTCTATTCTCAGATAAAGGACATTCCCCCTGGGTGTATCCTAGAGTAGTCCAAAGCTTTATCCTTGAAAGGGTGGGAGAACCGACTCACCGAAGAAATTAGCAAATGGATCCTGACCGCCGAAGAATTCCCTGAACACATCTTCTGGGTTACGGAACTTGAAGCCGCCGGCAAAGTGGTCTTCGTTGTGATAATGTCCTCCTGTGAAATACACAAGATCAAATTACCCCCCCATATGAATAAACATCTTCAAAAACATCTTAATATTTAGTATTTGGTCTTAAATAAAGAGTTCATCTTCTGACTATTCATCTTAAAACATACTCGTTTTTTGATCAAGCTACAAACCAATATCCACATGGTAGATGTGGTACCTGCATGCTGTAGATTTAAACTAAGTTAATTAAAGCATTAGACTACACAGTTTTGTTGTTAACTAATACCAATGATAATCAAAGATAGTCATATTTATTTACAGCAGCTAGTGAAGCATTTGTACATAATGGCTCAAAAGATATTGGACTTATAGATGTGCATGTAGTGTTGGAGGTAAAACACCACAAGTGCATTTACAGGAAATTATATATAAAGAGTCAAATCACCTCTTCTTCCGTTTCCTGCTAAACCTTCTTTACCGTACCGGTCATACAGATCCCTCTTGTGTTCTAC
>CM059332.1:1411014-1476014 GCA_030340685.1 Protosalanx chinensis
GGTAAAGAATAACATAAAATAGGATATTTACTAAGGAATATTTTTCTAAGTTACTGAGGCTGTACAGGTGATGAAACTAAAAACATACATATCCAACTTCACAGCGATCCTCCTGAGAACTTAGTGTTGATAAAACTCTCACAGACTGTCTCTCAGTTGTGCCTCGCCATCCAACGCTTCACAACGCTACCTAACATGTGTGTCGCTCATCAAAGCACATGCTGAATGTGATCCGAACAAGCTCTGACTTGGTGTGTTTTCTGCCGTTTCAGGACAGTGTGTGACAGACAAACTGGTACAACAGAGCTCTCCAAAGGTTACTGGAAGAGTGGAAACTTTTCTACATTGTGCCCCCCCCCCCCCCCCCCCCCCCCCCCCCCCCCTTAGGGTGGAGGTGATATAATTAGCCTATTACATCCCTCGGAGTGGCCCACGCTTCCAGTGACTACATGCATATATAAATAGCAGGGAGGTGGCAGGGTTGGGACTCACGCTTTCTTGATGTCGTCCTGCGATGCGTTTCTGTGGACTCCTAAGATGTGGTAGTACTCCACCATGGTGGCCTCTGGGTCTGACTGTCGAGGCTGTGTGCCTGTGGAAGGTGAGGGGTCCTCTGAATGGACTGCAGACTCTCTGTGGAGGGAGGGAGGGTGAGAGAGAGAGAGAGAGGGGGGGGAGATACAGAGAGAGAGGGAGGGGGAGAGAGAGGGAAAGAGAGAGAAATTATGTGTGTTCAATAGTTGAAATGTAGACATAACTTGAACACTCCCCTTACAGAGAATCCATCTTTAAAAGCTGTAGAACAGATTTGTTTGCCCACCTGTGAAATCATTGCAATCTAATATGGCACTAAAAGGGTGCGGCAGCTTTTTTTCTGATCATTAAGAATATGTTTTAGTACAACATATAACTCAACAACACAGAACTTGGACAGTGTTTTATTTCATATGTATGGTAGTGTTTTATTAGCACTCCTCTACTCCCTGCTGTTTGAATCTGAACTGCTGAAATCAAATGACATCAACTTGAAGGCTTTTTTAGCAGCAAAGCTACATGACATCAAACGATCCATCAAACGGATCCAGCCTGAGCAACATGCTGAGTAATCAGCCTTGTTCCCTCAGTCAGTTACCTGCATGGACACACTATCAGCACACATGGAGAACCAGCCAATCACAGCCTGAGATGTTCTGTGACGTGGCTCAGTACGAAGCCTCTCTCACACATCCCAAAAGAACAGCTAGTGAGCTCAAATCCATCTGTACTGGGAACGCTTCAACTAGGATCCACAAACTATGTTTTCTGACTGCTTCTCCCACAGGGACGAACCCTTTGGTCTTCCTGAAAGGGGACACTCAGCAGTCTGTATTCAAACTGTGGAGATAGCTGATAGTCAGATGACTGTGTTAGTAATGTAGTAATGCTAAAAAATGCCTGGAGAATCCAACTTTTTTAAGTGGGAAGCTAAACCAAGAGTAATACAGTGATACACTAACTGATCAGTTACCCTACCCTTTAAGAAAGGACTTATTTGGTGTCTGGGTTCTAAGGTGTGATGCTTGACCAGCCAATGCTCCGCTGATGAACACTCAGTACTGCTTCTGTCCACAGCAGAGACACAGAGAAACACACATGAAGAGAAGCAGAGAGAGGGAAGGAGAGAGAGAGGGAAGGAGAGAGAGAGGGACGGAGAGAGAGGGGGACGGAGAGAGAGGGGGACGGAGAGAGAGGGAAGGAGAGAGAGGGAAGGAGAGAGAGAGGGAAGGAGAGAGAGAGACGGAGAGAGAGGGGGACGGAGAGAGAGGGAAGGAGAGAGAGAGGGAAGGAGAGAGAGGGACGGAGAGAGAGACAGGGACGGAGAGAGAGAGAGAGGGAAGGAGAGAGGGGGAGAGAGAAAGAGACAGGTAAGGAGAGAGAGAGAGAGAGAGAGGAAAGGAGAGAGAGAGAGAGACAGGGAAGGAGAGAGACGGGCAGGAAGAAGGTCGCAGGGAGAGACACCATAGACCAGATCTGTTTACCGATAAATCAACGCAGGCGAAGCTCTCATTGTGGCGATGACCTTAAAACAAGAAACGACTGCATCTTCACAGGCAACAGCACGGGCTAAACCCTTTTCAGAACAGCAAAACCTGGTGACTCCACTCCTTATCTTCAAAAAGTCAGAAGTACAGTTAAGACTCTTCAACACACCAGCTTTACTACACTACGACTTAGTAGATGCCAACATCCAAACCACAAAGTGGCTAACCATCTAGCCTACATATAAGAAAAGTGTTTTATCTGTGTGTCCGTCCACAAATGAGCCGTCTAGGCAAATTTTATAACAGAACAACATAACTTGATCTATGTTATATAAACAAACTAAATCAATTGCCCAGAAATAGTTACCAGTTCCACAGGGAGTCCAGTTGTATCTTGTTTGTTTGCTATTTTTAACCCCAGTGCCCTTTCTGTTAGAGTGTGTGTTTGTGTGTGTGTGTGTGTGTGTGTGTGCAGGGGGCAGTGGCATGCCTCATGCCCCTCCTGTTGGCACAGGACCCTCCAGGCTGCCCTGGTCAGTGTCTTTGTCTCCCAGGGCCATTTATCAACTTCACTTCCTGACTCTCCACACACCCTATTCTCTCTCTCCCTCCAGCTTCTTTCCATTCGCTCACTCTCTCTTTCTCTCTCTCTCTTTCTCTCTCTCTCTCTCTCTCTCGGTCTCTCTCTCTCTCTGATTCTATAAAAGACACACTTGCTTCCCAGTCTTGTTTTCTCTTTTTTCTCTGTTTTTAATCCCCCCTTCCCTCCCTGTCCCATCAGATCAGACAGTAGCTTTGACAGCAGATGTGTTTCAAGCTCAGATCCGTCTCTCAGTTGGTTTGCCATCTTATTTCCTTTCCCTGTCACTCAAGCGTGAGTAAGCCATCTCCCGCCCTGCAGGGCAGAATAAGATCATGGAAGAGGCTGTGTGTCTGTGTGTCTGTGTGTCTGTGTGTCTGTGTGTCTGTGTGTCTGTGTGTCTGTGTGTGTCTGTGTGTCTGTGTGTCTGTGTGTCTGTGTGTCTGTGTGTGTGTGTGTCTGTGCTGGTGGCCGCTGAAGTGAGCGTGTTTTGTGCTATGCTCACAAAGACACACAGTGAGCGACAGTGTGTGTGTGTGTGTGTTCATGTGGGCGGACACGGCTGCTAGAATCTCAATCTTCTCGCTTCCCAGTGTGAGCAGGCAATGTGGGTCAAATAAATCCCACAATCCCTTTAGAACAGTAAACGTTTCCGCACAATCTAACATGAACTTGTGACAGCGTATGACAGCAGCACAGCTAAGTGTCAAGGCGATTTATCTAGGTCAGTCACCCACTTACTACCATGTGTACATCTCACAATGCCTGTCGAGGAATACAGGCTCAGATCGGATTCGGAAGCTTCCGGAAGTGATCAACCCAAGCAGGCCTCAGTGTGTTACTGTACTGACAGAGGATCTATCAGCGCTGTAGCGTTAGACAGTCCATGCCAACGGATTCCCAACACACACAGAATAACTGAATTACAATAGACTTGTGTGACCTTGATGGGGACAGATGGCTACAACAGTGATATCCAATGTTTGGGTTACCATGATTAATTCTGCCATATTAATAATAAGTATGTTTATAATTCGTAAGAGGCCACTTAGAATAGTCAGTGTCCCATGTATGCATGCTAGTTCAGATGACCATACACCAACTTGAACGACAGTTGAACTTGATCACATCCTGCAGTAAAAGAGCTGCTGCTGATGGTTTAGTCTATGGAACAGATCCCATCATACCCATGAGAAATCTGACGACCAGGTGGTTGTGGGAGAAAGTGAGAAGCTCTGGCTGAATAAGAAAGTGAGTCAGGATTTGCTGAAGGGGCTTCATGTATCGCAGAAGAGGACATGCGGAGTCAAGACTTGTGTTTCTGTTATTAAAGTCTACAAGAAAGTAGGATGATGAATAAGACCATGCAGAAGATGTTAGGTTAATAACTTTAAACAGCCAGACCTGCTAGACTAGACACCCATGTGTTTCATATGATAAGGTGGTTCATGTTCTGGCTACCTGTAATGTTTGGGGACTATCTCATTGTTGTGATCAGTGAACGATGCTCTTTTGTAAAGCTCTCTCTTAGATAAAAGCGTCTGCTAAACGAATAAGTCTGTAACTGACATTTACAAAGCATGGGTTTATTAAAACTGCACGTGGTCCTTGAGTTACAGTCAAGCCCCAGCATGTCTCTGGATCAGGGATGCCCTACCCTGTTTCAGAACTGCTGTTCCAGAGGGAATCTGCTCTCATTAGAGTGGAGGATCGGATGACACATTAATCAACCAGCTCATAATTAGGTTCATCTGCACTACAGTAGCATTGTACATTAACCCGCCTGGCCAGTAGTTCTCTAGAGACACATTTCAGCAGCTTATTGGGAGTGACGTAAATGTGAAAGCTAAGTATGTTCAACTTTGTTCACACTTGTTCATCATCGATTCTCGATTTCAGTCATCTATGTAATCTATAAAGCCTTTTTTGAAGAGCCATCATGGCCAATCCTCATCCCCATATCTTGATGAGGAGGGAAAAAGATGAGCTGTCTGTAATTTATCTCTCATGGCCAGAGGCAGGCTTAAGGACAAAGTTGAGTCACCTTGTCTGTGTAAAAGTATCGTATGTTGTTTAGTATAGAACTTTCTGGAGAGAGACAAACGAAAGCAGAACTCTGAGGAACCAGCTGTGTTTCATAATATACTGGAACCTCAGCATAACAGACAATTCACTACTTATTTCAGTCATATGATAAGTGTGTGGAACAAACACACACAGACACACACACACACACACACAATCGTACTGTGTTCTGCGTGGCCATGTTTAAAGTATTTCTAGGGAAACAGTGGCTTTGTGTATAACCTAGAACTAACGAGCCATGCAATGATTCTGGCATTAGTCTGAATTGAATTATGGTCTAAAGTGCCTCAGTATAACCTACTTACAGCACCAGCTGCTGCGTGGAAGAGCTTGTGCCACAGCAACAACACATAACTTTTCAAAACATCATAGTATATTTACATGCATACAAGGTTTACATGTATGTTGTGTTCTGAATGGTGCTTGCCACTGCTATTTCAGTGCGGTTAGTGCTGTGTCATACAACTGCATGGCAATATAGGCAGAATGCACTTTTAAGATGACTGATGTTCACAGCTGATCCGGAACAGTGAGAATGCAGTTTGTCCCTGCTTGTAACACAATAGACAGTGTGTGATTAGTGTCAGCTTAGCAGCCATGCTGTAAAGTCACCCAGAGCCTCAGGAATCCATGTATCTTCATGACTGTCTCTGTACTGTTTGAAGACATGTTCCAGATTCATGTGTATGGGGGACTTCAAATGACCCTGAATTCCACAATATCTCTCTTTCTTTCATCTAATAACAATAACAGAGCGCCAGAGCGCAACACAAACTCTTCCACTGCCTGGCTCCCCAATGGTGGAATCAACTCCCGACCTCCATCAGAAGCACGGACTGCCTTCCAACCTTCAAAAGAAGGCTTAAAACTCACCTATTTAGAGAATTTAATGGCACTTAACAATAGCATGTCATTTCACCTGATCTAATGTATTATGTGTTGTATCTCTTGCTCTATATTCATAATCGCTGTGTTATGCATTTATAGTTCTTCCTTTGGCACTTATTGGTTCTCATGATGTATGATTCACGATCTAAAAATCCGACTGTGTTCGGGGTCTATCACGTTGCTTTGCTCAATGACTGATGCTCTTTGTAAAAGCTCTCTCTTGTAAGTCGCTTTGGATAAAAGCGTCTGCTAAATGAATAAATGTAAATGTAAATGTAAACATCAGAATTACTGCTAAATGAAGGTACCATCTGTAATACACGTTTGGAATCTAAAATCAAAGCGTGAAAAATGCTTTGATATTTAGATTTGTCAGTAAAAAACGAAGAGGAAGTATAATCAGTCATGACCAAGTATAGTGGGCCTACCTAAAAACAAATGATTGGATTTTGAATCACAGCACGGACAAACAGACTGAAAAACAGTTTCTAGAGCCATCACAACCCTGAACTCTCAACCGTGTTTTCAGCACAGCCTGGTTTTACATGCTCTTAAACCGATTTGACTGTTTTACCTGTTTCACACGCACTTTAATCGATCGTACTGTTTCACACGCACTTCAACCGTTTTTACTTTATAGTGATGCTGCTGCTTTTAATTATATAATGTATTTGTATGTGTTTTTTGCACCTGTTCGTCTGGCACAGTTTTAGGAGAAGTCTCCAATCTCGTTGTACATTTGTATAATGACAATAAAGGGCATTCTGATTCTGATTCAAATGAAAGGGAAAGAAAGTTTCAGAAAGTTCCAGAATATTCCAGAAGCCCAGGTCATCTCTTATAGGCTTTCTATTGATACTGTCTATTGTTCTTCTCTGTAGCAGCAGAACTTTCTAGAAATCAACTGAACACATCATTCATTTCCAGCACGACTCAAATGTATCTTTAGACCTGTCAGAATACAGTCTTATGTAATACCTGTTTCTTATTTTATCCTAACGTTTACACAGAATAGTCTAATTACATCGATTATCATAAATCCGTTTTTCCTCTTTTTTTCTGAATAATAACGTTATTATATGGATTAAGTGACACAACTCCAAGGTTGTGACATTGATGTGCATCCCCACATCATCATGATGGGCTGTGATGACAGCTGGGGGGGTCCAGTGCTCTCTGACACAGCCTCTAAAAACAGGCAGAACAAACATGTTACCTGTACAGAAACAGCCTCCACTCACCTGCTCAGCTGTATCTCTTCCTTCCTTAGTGTGTCGTCAGGATGTTGTGTTATATTGTGTCTCCTAAAGCTACAAGGTTTATATTCCACCGACCTCCACTCCGGAAATCCTGCTGCTGTTCAGACTCCTTGAAGAGCAGTTTAGAAAGAGCGACAACTGCTGACCTTCCGCAGATCTGCACACCTGATCTGCACACGGATCCAGACATGGACAGATACAGATGAGACTATCCACACTGCTGTGAAAGCTGCGCAGGATCACCGCGCATGTGCTTTAACTCTGCTGGAAATGTCACCGTGTTCCTTTCTTCTTTAGGGGGTTGCAGATATACTGAAGGGTACATTTGAAGTGCTGGACCTTTTTTTGAACCGTTTTTATGGCCTCTGGTTGTTCTATGTAGGCACACTTTAGTATCATTAGAATGTGGTATAGGGATAAAGATGTTATTACTGCCGACAATTGTTGCTTAATTCTGCCACCTGCTGTTTTAAAGAGGAAGGAAACCTGGACTTCCAGTAAAAGCATGGGAAGGAGATCAGTGTTCATAAAGAATCAAGACTCACCATCCTAACAGACTAACATAGCATTACGTTACAGAATATATATAATAATACTGAAGAAATAAAAGCGTAAGGGTCTACATGTCCACATTTTAATGCGTTCATGGCTTTAACTCTATGACCATAACATTAATTGCATGGCATGTGTGACCATCAACCATCATGTATTCAACGTTGTTATGTTTGTTCTGGGTGTGTTCATTTAAATTGTTCCATAACCTGCTTTTACTTAAATTAGATGTGGATTAAACGTTCTCATTTTCAGCTTGGCTACATTTGCCATCCCAAATATACATGTATTTATTTCAGGTCTCATTTAGAATAAACGATTTCACTGATAAAGAAGAGCATAGCTTAACCTAGGATAATGACATAAGTATTATAAACTGTGACAAGCATAGATTATATGAATAAACCTTGAGTGAGTTCAAAGTAAATGTCACGAATGATTTGTAGCCCCACAAAAATGCAGACTCTCACTCATCTTGTCTGGGCGTGTATTTACTTGCACACATGAAGTCACCTTTTATAAATGTAGGACTATTCAAAACCATGTGTTTTGCATGTTTTAAGATATAATGTAAGAATGCAAGAATCACCTGATATCTGGTTTACAGTGTCTCTGTGTGTATTAAACACTAACAGTCAAGTTTGGACACCTGAATTTGAATTAATGGGAAATCAATGTCCAAACTTTGGCCTGGTAATGTAAACACACAAATATATATACTATACAAGTTCCAGTTAATGTATAAATGACATAGTTAGGAAGGTGTGACTGTGGACTCGACTACACTGTGGCCAGCAGATTATTTCATATGTAAAAATTGAAAATAGAGGGAACGTTGTAACAACATTTGCATATCCTCCCCTAATAAATTAACGCCTTGGTTCTTGCCTTGCCAGTTTACTGATACCCATTGGCTACAAGACCGGTGTGGTGTTATCCAATCAGAAAGACCGGTGTGGTGTTATCCAATCAGAAAGACCCGTGTGTTTTTATCCAATCAGAAAGCAGTTCATGCGCATATATGTCCTAGAACTCCTTTCCTGTTAGTAATTTATCGGCCTGCATTTAAACCTGTAGTTTGAACTAAATGTATAATGAGTGTTTAAGGCGTTTGGCTCAGGATCGGAAGGTCGTGAGTTCGATTCCTAGCTGTGTCAACATGACGTTCTGTCCTTGGCCAAGGCACTTCACCCTACTTGCCTCCGGAGGGGAATGTCCCTGTACTTGCTGTAAATCACTCTGGATAAGAGCGTCTGATAAATGACTTATTGTAAATGTAATTAAGTATTTTATGTTACAGCAGAATCCTCTAAGAAACACGTTCACCTCTTTTTTCCTGATGTGACTCTGTTTGACCACACGGTGGCGATGTTGTACAGTAGAATTGTTGGAGGGAAAAAAATGACGAAAAGTTCACCAGTTATAATCTGTCCAGTGGAAGAATCTTTTTTAAATAATAATAATCTGTCCAGTGAGCAGGTGGTTATCAGTGCTACAATAAAACAGTGTTTTTTTTTTCTTCTTCTAATATATTAGAAAATATCTGTTGTGTGGTATTGGGACACCAGCCTGCCTAAGTGTCACCATATTGAATGGGAACACTCCAAAATTATTACAAATACTTTTTTTAATTGAGACCGACCGTGTATAAAAAAAGTCACCCATTATAGTAGAGCCTATGAAATGTTAAGTAGCAGGTCAATTTAGATTTGGTTGTTGTATATACTAGTCTAGACCCACAATCTACAAATATTAAGACTGTCGACAGCACACATTTATAATAGATCACTGATACAGTTGATACCAATGGTCACACCCAGATTAAAGATTCTCTTAGGAAAATCCTTACATAAAAATAAATCATTTTGCCAAAAATAAGTTCATTTCAGCATGTTTGATTGCAACATAAAACAAGATTTTCAGTCCAGTGATTCTCTTAAAAATACATTTAAGAAATACAAAATATTAAGTTGATTTAGTAGCATATGCTATTAATGTTGCCAATTTTAATCCATCACAGTGTAATGGACCTAAATAAATCTAGCTGCAATTGTGATGAATCTCTCATTTCAGTGCAACAAGTCCGATTTTTTAAGAGCCAATCATCAGCTCGTTGCCGGGACAATTAGGGTGTATGGGATGAGATTTTGGGGGGGGGGGGGGGGGGGGGGGGGGAGGAGAGGATAAGGACCATCATTTCTGGGTTAGCCCACAGGAGGATGAGGAGCGAGGGGGGGGGGGGGGGGGCGGTTTATGGAAAAAGTCCAAGTAAAACTAACTGCATTTGAGTTGAGGCAGATTTATGTTGGGCGCTCACAGTCTTAATGTATCTCTAGACAGGCCAGCTCTGCTCTGCAGATCCTAACTGGATGTTTCTTTAATTATATGTCAGAGGCCATAAGAAGCCCCCCCCCCCCCCCCAGATCTGGGTCTCAGTCCAGAGTCCTTACTGTTCATTACTACCAGCCAAAAATGACACACAAATAATCTAAATGCAAAAAAAAAGAGGATTTAATGATATTCAGACAGTGTTTTTTATCCCTCGGTTGGTAGGCTACACAGTTATAAGCAGTTGTTGCACCGTAGATATTCCACAGCAGGGTGTGTGTGTGTAACTGGAGATGGTTCACCTCAGCTAGTGTGTTATAGCACTTCATCTAGTGTGTTATAACACTTCATCTAGTGTGTTATAACACAGGGCCTGCACTCCAAAAACAGGATCAGAGAACCGAGGAGGGGAAAAAAGCAACCTGTACAAATACTGAATAGATGAATCATAAAAGAGTAGGTGTAAACATATACATATTCACAATGTCATAATCATCTAATAGATAGTACAATCCAAAACGCAAACGCTTTGCCTTGAGCACCCCCCCCCCACCCCCCCCCCCCCCTCCCCCCCACACACACACACATACGGAGACATCCATAAACCTTGACATGTTTCTGCTGGGATTATCAGACTTGGGACAATTATTACTAGTTCAGAATCTTAAATGGAAATCACAGCGGGGGGGGGGGGGGGGGGGGGGTGTTGGGTAACGGGTGAGTTTGGATGATTTCTACCTGAAAATACATGTTACTATTCAACAAGCAGATCTTTCTGGAGCCCTTGAGACGGATGACGATTCTTCCGACAGCCTCAGTTCTCGTCTGTGGCACTCATCCACAGTCATCCCAATCGATAAAAAAAGAGCGTATAGTATTAGTATAACCATACAATTCCTCTTGACATCAGTGTAGGTGAGTGGACGAGTGCATACTTGAAAGAAGCCTTAGGACATAGGATGGATAGAGGCTTCTAGAGTGCTAGTCATGTCTCCTCCCCCTCCTC
The DNA here is from genome assembly GCA_030340685.1 of Protosalanx chinensis. NCBI lineage: Eukaryota > Metazoa > Chordata > Actinopteri > Osmeriformes > Salangidae > Protosalanx > Protosalanx chinensis. The sequence continues at coordinate 1,421,734 of CM059332.1, forward strand.
CTCCACCGCCCTCTACCCTCTTATTGCCAGTTCCTCACCCTCTTCCTCTCCCTTCGATCGCTGCTCATCTTTGGTGAATAGACTGTTGTTGCTATCGGAGGGTTTATTACCAAAAACTTTGCTACTCTAGAGGATAAACTGCGTTACTTTGATCGGCTGCAACACAAGAGATTCTTTCTCGTTTTCTGACTTTCAAAAAAAAGAACTAGCAAGTGACGTTTGATCTACGTCTGAGATTGGTTGGTTCTGGACACATGTTAAAAACCTTATGAATAAAAATCTTCCTACCCTGCCTGTATTCTTAACTCTCTCAGTCTGAGGGTGATTGTTACCCCTCTCTGCCAGCGTCTAAGAAAACAGGGCGCATCAGTGCATCAGTGAATCCCATACCTTCACTCTCCCCCTCTCTCTCACTCTCCCCCGCTCTCTCTCTCTCTCTCTGTCTCTCTCTCTCTCTCTCTTTCCCTCTCTCACTCCCCCCCCCCTCTCTCTCTCTCTCTCTCTCTCTCTCCCCCCCTCTCCCCCCCTCTCTCCCCAGGCAGGCAGTCTGTGTTCCACTTCATCTCATGAGTCTGTGGTTATGAGGGACAGAGACTGAAGTCCCCTCCTGGACCACCTGCTCTCCCCCCTCAACTGAGCTCGAATCCCGCCGAGGACTCGATGGCGTAGAGAAGCTTGTTCCTCATCAGGTGTTGGTCGCAGAACTCAGGCAGCTTGAGCAGGTTCATGCAGGTGCTGGCGGTGGGCAGGCGCTCCAGGTCGTTACCCCCGTTGTGGATGCAGAAGGCCGGGTACAGCTCCTGCACACCAGGCCACAGACATCCAGAGGTCATGGATCATGCAATGGGAAAACTGAAGAGACACTGTGGGCAAAAACAACTTAAAAGACAAGGATGAAGGTCATCCACCCACAGCCACAGATGGGCCTTCCATCGCAGGATGTCACCATCAGAATAATGTCCCTGCCAGCTGTAATCAGGTGAGGTTATGGAGACACGGAAGAGGATGAATAGGAAAAGACTGATATGAAGCGCTAAGCTAATACAGAGGAATGAACCTGCAGATGAAGCGGAGTGTTTGAAGGATAACGGGGTGAGACCCCAACCCTCTCCTCACCCCCCCACCCCTCTCCTCACCCCCCCACCCCCTCTCCTCACCCCCCCCACCCCTCTCCTCAACCCCCACCCCTCTCATCACCCACCCCCTCCCCTCCTACCTTGGGGATCCTGAGGGAATGTTAACGTCATGTTGTCTATCAGGCTCTTTTTAAATGGAGCTGCCAGGTGAATGTGGTCACCTCATGTCCAGGCTGACACTGACCTCTTCAATCATAACCCAGGGATGAGGGCTGCTGCTGGGATACTGACCTGGTCACTTCAGAGCCCCATTCCCCTGATTTCATCCAGCTATCTCTAGATGGGAGTGTGTGTGTGTGTGTGTCTCTCTGTGTGGGGTGTGTGTGTGTGTGGGGTGTGTCTCTGTGTGGGGTGTGTCTCTTTGTGGGGTGTGTGTTTGTGGGGTGTGTGTGTGTGGGGTGTGTGTGTGGGAGGAAGCCTCTGTACTTGCCCCGATTAAATGGCTTCCAGGGGGGCTCTGTCATAACGACCCAATTTCTCTGACAATTACCGTATTAAACTATCGTTGCTTATTGAGAAAGTGTCATTAGGAGAGCGATGATTTGGGAGTATAAAAAAAATGCTTGGGGTTTTCCATCATCTTTTTTAAATGGTTTCTCCTGACAGAACTATTTCTCCTCTAATGAATCCCGGGCCGTTTAACGGCAGCTAATTAAGGCTGAGCTGGCGTGAGCCAAGGGCGAGGTCAAAGGGCGCCTACCCTGACAGATTCCAGCGGCCGCCGCCCTCCTCATCCTCGTCCTCCTCCTCCTCCTCCCCCGCCACCCCCCCAGACTCCTCCCTGCGTTGCGGCCTGAGGTGTACCCAACACTCTCTCCTCAAAGTCAAATTCATTAAAGAGGGAAAGTCTCCCCCAGCACAGAGGAGCTTTTTAAGACAGTTCCCTACGCTCTCTACTTAGGTTTTATTTATATAACTAATGAGGGCGATAAAGAGTAGAAAACTATGATCATTATGGCTTTCTGCTTCCCCTCAGTATGTACCCTAATTAAGGTGAGTTAAATACCTAATGAGTTTCAGTCTTGTTTTTATATCTAATTTCCATTTAAGTGTCCTTTTAAATCAAGTATTCCTGCTCTTTACTGGCAGGGCAGCCATTTGAACCGCCCATATATAGAAGCCTGAATAGAGAAGCTTATCTCTGCACCAGTAATCAGTGCTGCAGCTTGATAAAAGTCAAACTTGTGGAGGGCAGAAGTTGAAAGGTTCACTGTGGCTCAGAGCAAGTCTACACAGCACCAACACACAGCATCATCACACAGCACCCTCACACAGCACCCTCACACAGCACCCTCACACAGCATCATCACACAGCACCCTCACACAGCACCCTCACACAGCACCCTCAGACAGCATCATCACAGCACCCTCACACAGCACCCTCACACAGCATCATCACACAGCACCCTCACACAGCACCATCACGCAGCACCCTCACACAGCACCCTCACACAGCATCATCACACAGCACCCTCACACAGCATCATCACACAGCACCAACACACAGCACCCTCACACAGCACCCTCACGCAGCACCATCACGCAGCACCCTCACACAGCACCCTCACACAGCACCCTCACACAGCACCCTGCCTAATTTTAAAAAGAGAATTTGAGAGCTCTATCTAAACCCAGGTATTTTTCATGACAGCTCCATGCGATAAGAGCTAGGTTGAACTTTCTGCAGTTCCCCTCACCTTGAAGCCCAGTAGTGGAGGTCTGGAGCAGCTGGTGACAAACTTGAGCAGCTTGCGTTTCTCCTCGTCTGTGAAGCTCTCCACCACCTCCCAGAAGGTCTGGATGACTGGGTGAGTGGCAGAGTAGCCCCCTGGAAAGGCAGGTGGGCCCCAACATCTATTAAAGCTACAACCACCACACACACACACACACACACACACACACTACCATCCAGTCTGGACTATAGTAATACACATTGAATGACTTCCTTGAAGACTCACGCAAACACATGCTAGTTTTTGAACACCTTCAGCTTGGCCAGTTCCACAGTTGTCTCATACCTGAATAGTTAGTGAACTTCTTCAGGTCATCAAGGCATATTGGCACATGAGCTCCAGATATCAGCACCTGAAAAAAAGATTGCTTGATAATAAATATTACCCTGATAGTTTTATTTACACACAGCCCACAAAAAATTATCAAGCACACACTGGTTGGAAGGCTTGGATTGATCACTCACACACACACACACACACACACACACCACACCCACATCTTAATCTCCTGCTAGTCAAACATGCTCACATACTTGGTGCACGCACGCGCACATACACACACTCACACACACACACACACCTGGATCTCCTGCTGGTCGAACATGCGCAGCCACTCCAGGTTGACCACATTGGCCAGGCCCTGACGGAAGGCCAGGCAGTGAGGCCGGATCTGTTTGTTGAGGCGGTAGTCGGCCACCAGATGGATGTAAGCTATCCTGTTAGCTGTGGACACTGGGATGTCCTTCCCCCCTGGCTTCAGCTCCACCACCTGGACACACACACACACACACACACACACACACACAGGTTCAGCGAGCACACGGTGCACAGTGAGCACCCAGGCAGACGGCTAGCATATGTCACCCTGCCCTGAAGCCACTCACTCGCTACTTAAGTCGATTGCTTTCCATCCCCGACGCGTCCGACCAACAGTCAAATGTCACATGTGAGAAGTGGGACTTCATGCTACATGCTAAGTGGAAGAGTGGATGACTTGATGTCACTTTAGTCAGTGGAACTGCTGGATCTTGAATCGATCCTCTATTGACGTGTTGGAAGCGCGAGCGAGAAGTTTTGGATTCACACAGTGAGGTGAGGATAGAAGCTCAGTCTTATGAGGACGGCATCACAAGCAGCTGTGGGGCTTCTGGGACCAGAGGACAGATCCAAGTCCATTAGAATTTGGCAGCGAGAGTCTTTTAAAGGTGGAAGTTTCATCAGTTAGAGCGTCGTGGAACAGGACGCTTGTGTTCAGTCTGAATGGTTTGGATTGGTCCAGGATGGAGGTGGAAAAACCCAATTCCCCTCAAACATACTAGATGATTGTGTCCGATCGTCAGAACAAGAATTAAACGAGAGTACGTTTAATTTATTTAATTGCTTCATCCATACAAAACCCACAGCTACACTAATACTGTGAACTGTGTTACAGTGCATTAGTCATTCCAGACACACCCTCATTGAGTGCTTCTTATCAAGCAATCGTTTATAAATTTTTTATCACGTGGTAATGTCTGAGAATTACCCTCCTTATCTCCTACAGGCTCTATGTAGGCCAGGCTGCTCCCCAGAGCTGTGTGCCTAATCTTTTAGGAATTGTCGCCCTATCGGTGTTTGCCTGGGTCTGTTTGTCACTGTGTCTGCTGTGTAGGGGGCTGTTGTGTAGGGGGCTGCTATGTAGGGGGCAGCTGTGTAGGGGGCAGCTGTGTAGGGGGCAGCTGTGTAGGGGGCTGCTATGTAGGGGGCAGCTGTGTAGGGGGCAGCTGTGTAGGGGGCAGCTGTGTAGGGGGCTGCTATGTAGGGGGCTGCTGTGTAGGGGGCTGCTGTGTAGGGGGCTGCTATGTAGGGGGCTGCTATGTAGGGGGCTGCTATGTAGGGGGCTGCTATGTAGGGGGCTGCTATGTAGGGGGCTGCTATGTAGGGGGCTGCTATGTAGGGGGCTGCTATGTAGGGGGCTGCTGTGTAGGGGGCTGCTGTGTAGGGGGCTGCTATGTAGGGGGCTGCTGTGTAGGGGGCTGCTATGTAGGGGGCTGCTATGTAGGGGGCTGCTATGTAGGGGACTGCTGTGTAGGGGGCTGCTATGTAGGGGGCTGCTATGTAGGGGGCTGCCTGTGTAGGGGGCAGCTGTGTAGGGGGCAGCTATGTAGGGGGCTGCTGTGTAGGGGGCTGCTGTGTAGGGGGCTGCTATGTAGGGGGCAGCTGTGTAGGGGGCAGCTGTGTAGGGGGCAGCTGTGTAGGGGGCAGCTGTGTAGGGGGCAGCTGTGTAGGGGGCAGCTGTGTAGGGGGCAGCTGTGTAGGGGGCTGCTGTGTAGAGGGCAGCTGTGTAGGGGGCAGCTGTGTAGGGGGCAGCTGTGTAGGGGGCTGCCTGTGTAGGGGGCAGCTGTGTAGGGGGCTGCTGTGTAGGGGGCAGCTGTGTAGGGGGCAGCTGTGTAGGGGGCAGCTGTGTAGGGGGCTGCTGTGTAGGGGGCAGCTGTGTAGGGGGCTGCTGTGTAGCCACTGTTCAGTGGTTTAGAGAAAAGATAACTAGGAGAAGCAAGGCCATGGGCAAACAGGAGTCGCAAGTCTAAGCATTTATCCCAGGGGAGGCTGACTCTAGGTGATGTGAAGGGGGGGGGGGGGGGGGGCTCTGTCAGGAGCTCATGCAGACGTGCTCAGCAGCAGAAAGGTTCGCCTCTCAGGCGTGTTTGGAGATCATTGCCGGAGGCCGGAACGGTCAACAGAGCAGCTGTGTTGTCCAGAAGCGGAGCTGAGCTGCCTGACTGGGAGGGGAAACGTGCTTTATCTCTCTCAGCACCAATCGCTGAAGACACGAGGGAGATGAATTATTAACATCGCAGAAAGAACCAGGAGGTGGACACAGGTAGACACAAAGGAAGAGAGAATGAGGCCAAGGGAAAGTAGACAGAGTGAGAGAAAGAGAGAGGGTGTGCGTGTGTGTGTGTGTGGGGGGGGGTGTCACTGACATAGAGGACAGGGGACAAAAAGAGAGACGGTCAGTTGCGAAAGACGTGGAAGTGTGCACAGTGAAATGGTACACACACACACAAACAGCCCAGACACTACACAAACACACACAAACGTATCCATTCACCACTCCCCCATACCCTCTCCTGCACACACAGTTGTCGCTCCCTCTATCACCTGAGCTTCTCCCAGGTCGTTGTTGACCACGGTGAAGTTGAGGCCCAGGTCCTCCACGTCGTCCTCGTAGCTCTTGAGGAACAGCAGGTTGCGGTACATCTCAGGGTCCAGCGAGGCCAGGTGGTGGATGTCTACATCAGCGCTGGTCCCCAGGAGCTTGGACAGGAAGAAGCTGGCAAAGGGAAGCTCCACCAGCATGTTCTCATACAGCGCCTGGAGGGAGGAGGAGAGCACAGCTGAAGTTCTGGAGGAGGGAGGAGAGCACAGCTGAACCTCTGGAGGAGGGAGGGGGGGGAGGGAGGAGAGCTGAACCTCTGGAGGAGTGAGGGAAGGAGGAGGAGAACACAGCTGTACCTCTGGAGGAGGGAGGAGGAGAACACAGGTGAACCTCTGGAGGAGGGAGGGAGGAGAGCTGAACCTCTGGAGGAGGGAGGGAGGGAGGGAGGGAGGAGAGCTGAACCTCTGGAGGAGGAAGGGAGGAGGAGAACACAGGTGAACCTCTGGAGGAGGGAGGGAGGGAGGAGGAGAACACAGGTGAACCTCTGGAGGAGGGAGGGAGGGAGGAGGAGAACACAGGTGAACCTCTGGAGGAGGGAGGGAGGGAGGAGGAGAACACAGGTGAACCTCTGGAGGAGGGAGGGAGGGAGGAGGAGAACACAGGTGAACCTCTGGAGGAGGGAGGGAGGGAGGAGAACACAGGTGAACCTCTGGAGGAGGGAGGGAGGAGGAGAACACAGGTGAACCTCTGGAGGATTACTGGAAACATCTACTCCACACTAGTGAATATATTAGAATACATTATTCCAATATACTGTGGATACTGTCGAAGTATCCCTTACAACTGCTGCTTAAGAAGTTTCAATTAAAAACCGTTAGGCTGCGCATTAACCGAGATTAAAAACCTCCACTTGAGCATAGAACAAAGGCATAAAGATCTTAAATCATCCCCCCCTCCCCCGCCTTCAGAATATCACAACAGCAGATCTATCGAAAACATACAAGCCTCCAATTCCCCAGCCTCCAACTTTATAAATGCCGATCCTCACCTTGACCTGAAACGCCATTAAGAACGGCAGCCGCTGCAGGTGACTCATAAAGCCCTAATGCACTAGAACATTCCCCAAAAGAGGCCGCTGGACACATTAAAATATACAGGTCCTTTATAAATGATTGCGCTAAAAACCCTGACCACATCAGCTAAATGGATTATAAATCTAGGGGATTTCCATAATGCATGCATCTTAAACACACACGCAACGGGGAGCATAAATCAAAGGCTATTTTCTAAACACAGGTTAATTGCGCAACTTTCAAACACGGTCTATTTTTTATGCAAAATAATCCACTTAGCGGTTTCTCGCGAGTGACAGTCGCTAGTTTCAGAGCACATGTGCTGAATGCCCCCCCCCCGAAACCTATCAATAACCCAGACTGCCAGGACGAGGCAGCCATAAGTATTATGGAGAGAAAAAAAAACCTGTGGCCTGTTTTTTCTATCAATGGCATCTTATTTATGGGTGTTTATTGCCAGAAATTGTGCCAAAATGACTGGGACTGAGAATAATTAATGATCATGGCCACAGGCCTTTTAATATAAGTGAGTGCAGTGGCAACGCAATTAAAGCAGATCTCCACGCCATCAGGAGAATAAACGCCCCACAACATCCCAGGTGCCTTGTGTTAGCCGCCAAATAAATTCCTTAATTTACAACATTAAGAATCAATAAAAATATAATGCCTTTCAAACGCATCACTATCAATCAGAGCTTTAACCTCACAGTGAAAACACACCTCTATGAGGAACTCTTTCTCAGGGATCAGGCAGCGAGCAAAGACATTGTGGAGGGCAGAGGGATGCAGATCAGTACACAACACCACAAAACTGGCATCCCTAGAGAATCCACACCTACCCATGTTCTTGCCAGGCACCAGAACCTCACCAAGTCAGGTGACCAGAATCACCTGACCTCTCCTGAGTTCCAGATCACTGCGGTGCTGTGCAGTAGGTTCTAGGTTGAGAACGTTTGCTTAACGTCTCCATAAGCTTGTTTCCTGTGAAGTGAATCTCAGATCTGGGAGTTGTAGTCCAAAGCGTTTCTCTATCTTTCCTGTTTGTGGCTTCATTACTTTGACGTGTCAGCTACGGTGGACAGGTGAAGAAGAAAGATGACTAGGCCTCCAGTTCTGTCCAATCCCATTTGGGTGAGTACCCCTCCCCCCTCCCCCCCGCCCCCCCCCGCCCCACCCCCTCTCCAGACAGTCCACTCTAGCCTGTCATACATCACTCCTCAACAATGGGACCGCCTTCAACATTAATTAACTATATTAATCTCCAGTGTCCCATAAGGCTTGGGGTGTGTACCTCCCGTCGTCACGGCAGCATCCAGTGATGCAATCCTAATCTATAAGCCGTCCCTCGATCCAGTGTAGCTGCCAATAACGGCCACTAAACAAATATCAATAAGCCCCTTAAATGGCCACTCACACACTGGTATTTATGGAGAAAGAGAAACTGAAGGTAGGGTTAATTGAAAGTCAAATTCAAATTAATTTCACCCCCCCCCACCCACACCTTAATTGCCTAACCCATTAGTTGTGGGAGGGAGCTGTGCGTGGCTCGTATCCGACGGTGAGGGGGGGGGGGGTTAGCCGCTGACTGGCCATTTCTCAAAGCAGGATGAATGCAGGAGTGGATGAGGAAGAGGAGGAAGAGGAGGGAGGGAATTATGCTCCCAGCTAAGTGGAGGGAGCATACCATCTTGGAGGAGAAGATGAGAGAGAGAAAATGGGAGAGGGAGGGAGAGAGAGAGAGGGAGAGAGAGAGAGGGAGACTTAGATGCTCCTGACTGTAAAACAGATCAAAATGCTATTACCACATGCTTTGACCGCTTATTTATGTCCTGTCCTGAGGAGGGGGGGGGGGGGGGGGGGGGGCTGATTTAGTTGCTGGCCAAATGCGATCGCTACACAAACAGAGGCAGGGAATCATCGCTCTAATGGAAGGCCTAATTGAGAGGCGACCGCATGTCATGAGGTAATTCTTCTCTGGGTTTGGATGACCCAAACAGGAAATAGCAGCATCTCCATAAACAATCGCCCTGCATGCATTAAGGGAGATTTAAAAACATTAGGCTCTAATAAATAGCAACGTCAATGGAGGTAAGGGGGGGGGAGTAGAAAAACAAATGTCATCAACGAATGATACATGACTGCTAATGAACTTAAACCGTGCCTCAAACAAGCTCTGGGTTCAAAGTCTTAGCCAACACTGACTTCCTTCAGAATAAATGAGTTGTGTTCACTTTCTTAAGACAATGCACAACGCCTCACGTTACATTCCGTGAAAGGACACACATGTCCAGTTGGAAACAGCAACACTCGTATCTGTAGGGCTTCTGAAACGGTCCAATCAGAAAGCAACAGCACCTCGACCGGGAACGAGCTGATCCTCTGTTCTGGTCCAGACCAGCTCCCCCAGCTTCCTCAGTCCCTAGACTCATCGATCCAGGATCGATTTGTCGTATTAGGGTCAGGTATTCACTGACATCGACAGCGCTGACATTGGTGTTGACCTGGAAGCCATCCCTGATGACCTATGGAGGTTAGGGGTCACCAGGGTGACAACAGGCCTCTGTCACAGGGAGACCACCAGGGGTAAGAAGACCCTGGCCACTGAAGATCCTGAACAAGAAGGCTAAAGGTTACTAGATCTAGAATATCTGCAGGGTTCTATTAGCTAGGTCTGGAAGCTGACAAGGGTTCGAGGGATGCATATTCACTGTGTTCTACTCAAGCCGTTGTCTGGCTGCGTCGCCTTGACATTGACTGCAGCGTGCATTACTGCAACCATGCATCACTACACCAGTATTGGGTAAGACGCATTGATCTGCATCGATGTTCACAACAGACCTTAAATCCAACTTGATTCAATGAATCAATAGCAGACAGTCATAACATACCTTCCTCTAGTCTGCGACATAAACACGAATCCTGTTGTGTGTGTGGACATGATCAAGTTGTTCAATGATCTGGTCTAGTGCATTCACTTAGCCCTCTGTGACATTGCTTGTAAAAAGGGCTATACAAATAAATGTTGATTTGATTTGATTCACATTCACAAGGAGTCATTTATCAGACGCTCTTATCCAAAGCGACTTACAGCAAGTACAGGGACATTCCCCCTGAGAAAAGTAGGGTGAAGTGCCATGCCCAAGGACACAACATCATGTCGGGATGACAGCTGGGGTTCGAACCCGGGTACCTTCTGATTACTAGCCCCAACTCCCTAACCCAGTGTGGAGGGACCCTCACCTTTCCCAGGATCCTGCCCAGGAAGTAGTAGTGCCTCGCGAAGGAGTCTCCCACCAGCATCTGGGCGGTGGGGCTGGGGTACAGCAGGCTCTCATTGGTCGTCTTGAAGAAGCCCTGGTTGGGGTTGAAGCCCGACTTGAGCAGTTCGTTGAGGAACTCCCTGAAGATGCCCCCGCCGTCGATGCCAGCCTCGTCCAGACCGTGGGCATTCAGCAGGTGAACCCGGATCCTCTTCTTCAGGTCTGGTTCTGAGGGGGGAACGGATCAGAGGAACGGAGAACCGCTCATATGAACACGTTCTAACATGTTATCCTGTAGAATCAAGAGTCTTCTGGTAATACAATACTTATTCTGATGGATGAAATATACATTTAGGCTTCCTGGTTATTATGGTGATATACACTCATGTTATGACTCAATCTCATCTAGTGGGAGTGAAAGGTGGGTGTGGAAAGTATCAACACATCCATATATTTCCCCTCATCTTAACAGGAGGCATTTGCCTTGACCTGCAGAATATTCAAATATAACCACATAAAAGAGGTCATGTCTCGGAATAATTAATGAGAGGCGATAAATCAGCACTGCTATAACTTATAAAGACACATAAATGATATAGATCAAGTCCTTTAGACCTCCAAGTCAAGACGCATACTACTCTTTTTAATCATATTGTCAACCCCCACATTCAAACACAAAAAAAGGGGACTTAAAATAATTGATTTCCAGCTTTTATGCAGTCCATTATAATAATCCCAATCGCAATTACCCTTATACCGGAATTCAATAGTCAGACTTGAGGAGAAAAGCTACCATCCATCTGTTATGAGCTGAAACTTGAACCTTAAAGCTCAATATTTGGATTTGATGACTGGCCTGTAGCAGAGCGGGGCGGCTACCGTTTTCCGGCGACAGTTTGTCGTAAGCGTCTTCGTAGATGTAGTTGCGTCTGATGGTCACGTTGATTCCGTCCAGGAAGGGTCCGTCCCCCTGCACGTCACGCTTATCTGCGTATATCAACCTCTGAAAGATCTGACCAAGACAAAACCCATCATGAACACAACTCCATAACCCTAACAAAGTTCTATCTGTTGCTGTTCTGAACATATCACTAGCAGATGTCAGCCTTGGCCAGTGGTTCTCAACCCTGGTCCTCAGGGCCCCACTGTCCTGCATGTTTTAGATGTCTTCCAACACACCTGTTTCAAATAAATTATCATAATCAGGCTTCTGCTGAGCTTCATAAGGACCCATTCATTTGAATCAGGTGTGTTGGAGCAGGGAAACATCTAAAACATGCAGGACAGTGGGGCCCTACTATAGAACCGGAATTGAGACCCACTGGCCTCCTAGGCTAACCAGCTAAGATCAGTGGTCTTCAGCCCTGCTGGTTACCAGGCCTCTGCAGAGCTTGATAACCACATGTTACCCGTTTTACATGCTCTTAAACCGATTTGACTGTTTTACCTGTTTCACACGCACTTTAATCGATCGTACTGTTTCACACACACTTCAACCGTTTTTACTTATAGTGATGCTGCTGCTTTTAATTATATAACGTATTTGTATGTGTTTTTTGCACCTGTTCGTCTGGCACAGTTTTAGGAGAAGTCTCCAATCTCGTTGTACAATTATATAATGACAATAAAGGGCATTCTGATTCTATTCTGTTCAGGTGTGAGTCCAGGTGTGCTGGAGCAGGGAGACATGTCCAACACACTGGACAGTGAGGAACAGAGCTGGTGTGGACTGTGATGGGGTCTGTCCAGGTACAGGTGGGGTGGTGCAGGCAGGTACCCACCTTGACCCGCTCCTCGAAGGGCACCACGAAGGGCAGCTCTGTCAGGATGGCCAGGTGTCTCTCCTCAGACACGGACAGCTGAGGAGGCTCCATCCCAACTACACAGGAAGCACAAACCCAAAACATGAACTCTTCGTGCTTTTAACAGCTCATTTCTCCTCCCAACCCATTTCTTTACCCTTCCATCCATCCTCATCCAATCAATGAAACCATTTGTCTCACACTATCCTATCGTACATCTATCAGGGTATATATCCCTTTCGCTCTGGGTCTCAACTGCTGCCTCTATTCATCTGTCCATCTCTGGGCTGCACATGCACATTCCTGTTGGTTGCTATGGCCACAGTGTCCGTGGGCAGATATCTTTCTTGCTGACATCACTAGGTGATCAGTGTTCCACAGGGCTGAGCCCTGCCTGGAGTCTCCCTCACGGAGGCTGGTACAGACCCTGGTACACAAGACCCGTCCAGGTCACAGGATCTTCCACAGACTGAGCCAATCCAACATCATTAGAAGTGTTGTAAACAACCCTGTGACCCCCCCCCTTCCTGCTTCCTGTTTCCTGCTTCCTGTCTTCATCTGAGCGTGTCCTCGTGTGATGTCTCCTCAGGACTGACAGTCTGAACCATTAAACACACCTCAACCCTTCTGTTCCAACACACTCTCTCTAACTAACCCAACAGTGCTAACATGCCCATCCACCTGCCTGCTCGTGTCCATTAACAGGACATTTGTTTTGGATTACACTGAACTTTTACACCACTGAACCCCCCCACACTTTCAAACACAAACATGGAGACGTGTGCACACACACACACACACACAAACTAGAGCTCATTTATTCTGCTCGATTAGTCAGTCCGATCCACTTTTGCCCCCATCAGGTTTCCATCTCTGAGGGAGAAATACAGCTCCTGTAGTTGGTCAATACAGCCTCCATTCATCAGCCGGCAGGAAGAGGGGCTGTCTGTCCATTTAAGGAAATGAAACGTGGGGTAAAACAAACACTACACGCTGAGCGGCCAGATGTACCTGAGCTCATTGCTACTTTCACACTAATTGAATTTATCCTGGATGCTAAGAGAGGGGGGGGAGGCATTAGGAGTGGCATTAGAGAGATCATACACACATTGTTTTTCTGTTTGTCTGTCTGCCTGTCTGTCTATCTGCCTGTCTGTCTGTCTGCCTGTCTGTCTATCTGCCTGTCTGCCTGTCTGTCTGTCTCGGCTGTGCTGTGAGGACACTTTGCTGCTGTACCGTCCAGAGTGGACTGCAGTGGGCCGATGCGTCCCATCCTCCGTGTCCTCCACACGTGTCTGGCTGAGGGCACGTACAGCTGGGTCACCTGGGGGGGGGGGGTCATGGAGGGTCAGTCACTGTGCCTTCTGTACCACACACACTCACATGTCCATAGACTAACACAATGACATAGAACTAACTCTCTAAATGTTTCCTAGTGACACTGCACAAAATCAAACAGCTTTACTCATGAACCTGAATATCTTATGCTAGGACACTTTCAAACAGCGAGCCTAGCAACATTGTCCTACACTGGGATTCAGGTGGCCGAGCGGTTAGGGACTTCCAGCTGTGCCAACATGACGTTGGGGAATGTCCCTGTACAAGTCTCTCTCTGTATACAAGTCTCTCTGGATAAGAGCGTCTGCTAACATGACTAAGTGTAAAATGTAAATGTTCACCTTGTCAGCTCTGATGCTGACCTCCTCAGACAGCCAGTGACCCGAGGGACAGAAAGGTCGTCTGATGTCGCGGGCTTTCACCATCTTCACCAAGTTAGTGATGACCTGTGAAAATACAGCACAAGCTGGATCAGACCCCATTCAGATGAATGAAGAGCCATCATTCTCTCCACGCTCCGTCCAGCATCACAGCAGAAGCTGGAACACAAGCCTGTGAGCAGCAGATAAGAAAGAAGGAGAAGTTCTTGAGGGGATTACAGAGGGGCTCATGCCAGGGACCAGTGTGTGTCACAGAGCAGTAACAGCATCCTACCCTAACAGCAACATCACACCAAGAGGGAATTTGGCGGATGGATACGTGATGTGCAGAAGAGTGTTGGTGTTCTTAAGGTGATTAGGCCCCGATCAGAGTGTGAAGGATTTGGAGGTGTCGTTTCCATGGCTGCCCTGTTTTCTGCCTGAATCACTAACACAGAAAAACTGAAACTGTACACGTGAAACCAAAGACAGTAGTGTAACACTGTAGTGTAACACTGTAGTGTAACACACTCAGTCCTGGTCTGGATCAGGACAGGAGAGGAGGCAGATAAACTAGAGCGACCGGACACACAGCTTTGCCTTCTCTTAAAAAAGCAATTTGAGAGTTCGGCCATTAGTGAGCCATTTACAGGCTGTATAAAAGAAAAACGACAGCCGTTCGTCCTGACGACGTCCCCCGCCCCCAACGTCCCCCCCCCCCCCCCCCCCCCGTTAATTAGCCTAGACATTGCTGACATCAGCGGGGGAGGAGGGGGGAGGCAGGGGTGGAAGGAGAGCGAGCATCTGTAGGGACGATGACCGTGATTAGAGGGTTGATTTCTAGGATTGGAACAGCTTGTAGCTGTTGTGTCTAGCATTAAGATAAGAAGATAATCAAGCTCGTCTCAAGGTGATTTTTCTATTTAGATATAATAGGTGAGAATGGATTCCTGATTCACTTCTCCATAACCTCCCTATACAGCGTCCTTCCAGCCACTAGCCAGCCCCTAACAGCAGGCCCACCCTTCTTCCCAGTTCGGGAGTCCATTTCCATCGAACAAGCAGGCGAGAGCTTGTGAATGTGAAATGTTCTCCCTTAAGCACATCATTTTCATAGGAACACGATCAGCCTGATGAGCGAGTAATAACGGCGAGTGCAAAACGCTGTCGGGGACGCGGCGAGTGTCTCTGTGTCTCGGTGGCCGGTCTAGCCCCTGACTCGGGGGGGATGAATAAGCATTCCTTAATCAGCCCATCCGGGTTAAGTGCAAGCCTTAATGGGCCTTTCCCAAACTCCAGTGTGACAGCCCTCTCCAAACATAGCCAAGAAGAAAACTCCATTAGCAATATTAATTTAAGCTTAGTTGATCATTTTCATTCAATTAACTTCTTTCAATTAAATAGATAGCTCGACAATGGAGGTGATAAAGGGTTGGTGGAGGGGGGAGGGGGGGGGGGGGAGGGGGAGGGGCTGATGACACGAACCAAACATTAGCGTGTTAGAGAGGTCAGCGGCGCTAAACCGACTGTAAATTCCCCCCCCCCTCCTTCGCTCCCTCCCCCCTTTGCCTTCAATTTGGAAAATTGCATTTTCTCCGCTCGCCTCCACTTCTTTAATGGGTCGTTTTAGCTGACGGGAGTCGACCGTGACGCCCCACTGGGTGACTGGCACTTTTTCTTCTTCTTTTTTTTTTTTTTTTTTGAAAAAAAAATACAAAATTAAAATTCTGTACGTGCACACGCGTACGCCCCCTGTCAAAGACTAAGGGGTTGGAGATCAAAATCACTCAATTACAGGTTTCTGGGAAAGGAGGGGAGGGAGGGAGAGAGAGAGAGAGAGAGACCAGGGGGGTGAGGAAGATAGATGTAGGAGAACAGAATATGCCAGAAGAAGAGAGGACAAGGGGTAGAGACAGACAGAGAGATAAAGAGAGGGCAGCTCATGTAATCCACCTGCCTCATTTCCTGTCAGTAAATAAACAGTGAATGTCCTCAACAGCTCCTCTCCTGCTGGTCAGCCATGCGAGCCAGCCTGCCTCCCACTATCACAGCACGCTCAGATGCACAGGATTAGGCTCACTTACATCTGATTACTGATTAACAGTAATCTCCTCATGCTGATATGGCAGTATATTACTGGGGAAAAAACATGGAGGTAATCTTGTATGGGAGGGAATGAGTGAGTGAGCTGGTTAATTTAAGTAAAGTACCTGCATATAAAAAATATTTACTATGATCATACTTACATACTAAAAAACACCTGTGTCCTCTCTCCCTCCCTCTCTCCCTACCCCTCTCCCCTCCCCCTTCCCCCCTCCCCCCTCCCTCTCCACTCCCCCCTCCCTCCCTCTCTCCCTCTCTCCCTCCCTCTCCCCTCCCCCCCTCCCCCTCTCCCCTCCCTCCCTCCCCCTCTCCCCTCCCTCCCTCCCCCTCTCCTTCCCTCCCTCCCCCTCTCCCCCCCCTCCCTCCCTCCCCCTCTCCCCCCCCCTCCCTCCCTCCCTCCCCTCTCCCCCCCCTCCCTCCCTCCCTCACCTTGAACAGCTGGACCCAGCGTTTCTGCTCAGCTTGGATGCGTTGCTGTACAGCCGCGTTGGTCTTGACGCCGACGCTGCGGAAGGCAGCCATGTACTCCTGCCTGTGCTCCGTCTTGGTCTCGGGGTAGGCCAGCTTGATGATGCCCAGACAGGCGTCCCTCAGGCAGCGGGACAGGGGGACCAGCTCAGACAGGGTGAAGGGCATCATGGAGGACTGGCTCTGCCCTGTAAACACACCACACTGCTGCTTTAGCCCCACAGGACCTGGCAGAGTCACTCACTCAAGTCGCTGGTGTTTCATATGTCAGATTGTGCCTTTTTTCACAACACATTGCATGTTTATTTCACTTCAATAGAAGAGACAGATGTTTATGAAGAAGATATCTTCCCCCCTCAAACAGAAGATATTGTGTTGTGAGACAGAAACTTGTGGTATTAACAGCTTGTAAACAGTGTGTTGGGGTTTGTATCCATCATGAACAGAACGTGTTGTGTTTCTACTGCAGGTACTTTACCTTTGGGGTGGAAATGAGGCGGATCTGATGAAATAAAATAAAAAACAAAACAAACAAAAGATCATTAGAGAGGCAGATCACTGGGCATTAGGGCTGTCAACGAATATTCTACATTCGAATATATATTCAAATAGTGTTTAAAAACGAATTAAGAATATGAAAATTAATATTCAAATGTTTAAAAAAAGAAGAAAATAATCGCGACCTTGCACAAAACTTTTGATCAATACTCAGCATTTGTTTATTGTTGTCGTTCATTTACATCGCTATGCGCAGAGAGCGCGACAGTGCGGGAGAGAGAGAAAGAAAAAGTGCGTGTGTGCGAGCGAGAGGCCAAGGTCTGCGGTCTGGGCCATTAGTTCATCTACTTATTTTTGTGTAGGTAATATGTTGTTAAATTAACTTAAATATATTACCTATACAAGTAGTTATGTCTCGTATTCATTTGTCCTGTTATTGACGTGCCTAATGCGCAACCGGGAAACTCAAATATATTCGAATACATGTGTGGGGAATATTCGAATATTCTAACGTCATTTTCGAGCAGTTTTGACAGCCCTACTGGGCATATGAAGGTGCTCAGGTGAGGGGGCCTGCCTACCTTCTATGGGGTAGCCGAAGAACTCGCTGTCATGCACAGAGATGAGGGCGTGGCTGAACAGGGAGCTGAACAGGTAGAACAGAGGGATGATGCGGTTGGAGTCCTCCAGAGTCATAGGAGAGCCACGAGAGATGACCTGCAGGAGGGGGACCATGGAACTGGGAGAACAAGAGGACACACACACAGAGAGAGACACACACACACACACAGAGAGAGAGAGAGAGACACACACACACACAGAGAGAGAGACAGACACACACACACACAGAGAGAGAGAGAGAGAGAGACAGACACACACACACACACACACAGACATACAGAAACAGACACACACAGAGGCACAGACACAAACACACACAAACACAGACACAAACACACACAAACACAGACACAAAAACACACAAACACAGACACAAACACAGACACAAACACAGACACACACAAACAGACAAATAGACACACAGACACATACAGACACACACAGACACACAGACACACACACAAACAGACATACAGACAGACACACACACAAAGTGATCCCTGTAAGTTTCCAAGTTATTTCCAGGTTCACTGGCATCACTGGTCCTGCTCTGCTTCCAGGCAGCCAGAGGAGAAGTGAGCCACTCACCCTGTGATCATCTTGGTGGTCATGGAAGTGATCAGGTGCCACAGATGTCTGAGGAAGCGGGCGTTGAAGGCTAAGCTGTACAGCAGCCTGTTGGACACACACACACACAGAGACACACAGAGACACACACAGACAGACACACACACACACAGACACAAAGAGAGACAAACACACAGATTTACTTGGCTGACGTTGGTAAAACCTTCCACGGCACTCAGCACAGCCAGCAGTGGAGGCCAGTCCTGATTGAAAGATCTTTTTGTGTGTATAAACGTGCTTCCTTTCTCTATCCTCTCTAAGCAGACTGTAAACACTGCACTATTAACCCAGAGGACACGCACATAAAAAACATCTAAATACATAAGAGCAGTTGACCAGAGTGGCCCTCAGGTATTTGTAGGGATCACCCCCCCGGCCCCCCACCCATCCCCTCATCTGTCGGCCCCCCACTCCGTCCCCCCCCCCCCCCCCCCGCCCCCTTTATTCCTTGTGCGCTCCGAAAAAAGATTAAACGAGCCATTAAGCTTTATTTAGGCAGAGGCACCTTCCATTAGTAAACTAGTTGCTGGCAAAGGAGATGGGCCCCAGGGTCATAAACAGGACCCTGGCTTCCTGACGGAGCCCCATTTAAGTTAATGGCGATGGGGCGGAGACAATAGAGGAGAGAGGCCTAGCCCTGGCTGTGACCCCCCCACGGGCCCCCTCACGGCCCCCCCCGGACGCAGTGCCAGCAGTAACAGCATGCCTCGACTCCCTGGGTGAGTGACATGATAACACAGGGAGAGGGAGAGCCGTGTGTGTGTGTGTGTGTGTGTGTGTGTGTGTGTGTGTGTGTGTGTGTGTGTGTGTGTTCAACCCCGGCCATGTCACTGAGGTGTGAAAGCTGCTCTTTTGTTCCAATGTATGTTATGCTTGCGTGTGTGAGTGTGTGTGTGAGGTGTGTGTGTGTGTGTGTGTGTGTGAGACAGTGAAAGCCTGTATCTCTCCAAGGTTTTTCACGTGGGGGGGCTAAAAAGCTCAGTCCAGCCCCTCCCATATCATGAGCCTCAGTCTAAAGAGACATGACACGTCCCTTTGACTGTCCTCCAACAGGTGACAGGAAGTGACACGAACAGACACAAGTCTGTCCCATCAGCCCAACTTCCTCCAACAAGCCCCTAACAAAACATCTGAAAGACCTGAAAAATTACTAATAAGTGGCACCCTTTCGTGTTTTTTTTTAAATGGCTTCCAGCCAAGCACCCCCCCCCACACTCCAGCCCCCCCACCATCTGCCAGTCCTAGAGAGTGGAGGAGAGTGGGGAAGGGGGGGGGGAAGGGGGGTGGGGGCCAAGCACCATAGTGCTCCAGGAGTCCCTCTACTGTGCTCTGCTGTGTTTGATTGAAAGGAGAAACGAAGCAGTCAAATGCTGCTGCCTGACTTCCTGTGATTTACGGTTCCACCAGGAACCAAGGTCCCAATTCAATCACGGAATGAAGCACGAATAACCAGGGACAGAACGTCACAAGAAGGGCTGTGTGTTTGGCATGTGTTTGCAGGTGTGTGTGTGTGTGTGTGTGTGCGCGCATGCATAAAAGCTGACTTTTAGAATTTGATAGCATTATCTCTGAGAAAGGAACAACATTGTTTCAAATGAAATGCGTTGATATATCTTTGGGGGCTACTAAATCCATCTCAATGATTCTACATGAACAACCCAATCATAAATGCTTTAATAAGACCAATCCTGGACAGTGAAGCAGCTTATCCAGCCCCCCCCCACCCCCAGCCCCCCCCTACGTGTCAGGATCTCAGGCAAACTCCACAAGCAGCACAGCCTCTCCAAAGCTAACGCTGAGCCCAGCACCCTGCAGCACTTACTGTGGTGAGCGACCTCCAGTTAGCAAGCTGCTGCTACTACAGCTGAAAAACCCCAAACACCATCAAAGTGAAATTACACTCACATATCCAACAGCTAAACAATTATACGGACATTACACCCCATTACTTAGCTCTAAGACAAAGACGGGGCTAATAATTGCAATTAGCAGACAAATCAAAAGTGAACCAACTGGCAGCCACACGCCGGCTGTGTGTGTGTGTGTGTGTGTGTGTGTGTAGGAGGGGGTGAGAAAGAGAAAGAGATGTGGCTGAAGTGACAGTGCTGTGGAGATACTGTACATATTTATTAAAGGCACTGCGCCGATCGTCATAGTTAAGGCCAACTGGGCGGCCCCTTTTCATTTTTATTTTTTGTTGAAGAGCCTGTAAATCTGAAGCCGGGATGCGATTTGCTCCCCTTAGCCTCTTGTAAAGCTATCCCGTCCACTTCTGCAGTAATTAATCTTCCTCAGTGAGCTAATTATTTTGTACAGATATCCAATAATGATGGAGGACGAGGGAGAGGATTTATGGTAAAAGCGGGGCACGACTGAGGAAGCCGTAAAATCCAAGGGGAAGAGAAAATTCCGGAGGATTCCATCCCATCAAACGATTTAGTAAGCAAATTAAGCCCAAAGCTTGTCAAGTGCTATCTTGGTAGTTACTGGGTAGGCTATTCTGGGCTAAATGACTCGAGGATTACCCCCAAACTATCTCACGTATCTCTCTGTAATATGCTCACTATTAACAATCAATTCCACCAGGTAGATTTGGTAATTGTCTCTGGTAGTTAGTCACAGGGAAAAGGGGAGGGGGGGGTTGTGTACCGTAAAACCAAATTAGGAGCCTCATCGGTCAGCCGTGGTTGCAGCTCTCCCCTCTCTCCTTCCCCTTCACATCCTGGCTCTAATGTAATCAGGGTGTGTGTGTGGGGGGGGGGGGCTAATTGCACCTGTTCACAACTGACAGCATTCTGACATCCTCCCCTCCCCACTGCCGGCCATAAACCCTCCTGGACACGTAACTGCTCGTCTTCCATGTTATTTACTCTGCAGTTTCCGTCACTGGAGAGAAACCGGCCAGTTTCCCGCTTCCTGAGAGATAGATGGTCTGACTTTACTATAGCCTCCAAAATAAGGCTCATCTCCAAGGTACCGTAAAACTGTGACAGGGCTCGGAACATCGCCATGAATCCTGCTGCTCCTAAACATGTCTGACAGATCTCTGGGACACGCCTCCTCCTCTCTCCCCTCAGCTACACTCAAACAACGAGCCCTCTTGAGTCTGGGCCTCTGGGTCTTGGCGGTGGTCAGGGAGGTTCCGGCTGGACTCTGACCTGACTTTAGGGACCATGAGGCGGTGCTGCACCATCAGGGTGTGGCATATGGAGGCCATCATGGTGAAGACCTCCTCGCTGGCAGAGTCCCTCCACACCAGGTTGAGCAGGGCGTTGGTCTGCTGCTTGGTGTCCAGCTTGTGGACACACTCCTCTGTGATCAGCTGGACTGATATCCTGCTGTCTGCCTGGATGACAAAGAAAAGGGATGAGGGGTTTTAGCTGAGCGTGTACACACACAACAAATACAACCACATTCAAAACAACACTGGGTGTTTTCCCTCTGCTAGGTCAGGAGAAGAGATCTTCCATGTGACATCATGTTCAGTCAGTAGCACAGCAGAATGCTGGGTCATGTTCAGTCAGTAGCACAGCAGAATGCTGGGTCATGTTCAGTCAGTAGCACAGCAGAATGCTGGGTCATGTTCAGTCAGTAGCACAGCAGAATGCTGGGTCATGTTCAGTCAGTAGCACAGCAGAATGCTGGGTCATGTTCAGTCAGTAGCACAGCAGAATGCTGGGTCATGTTCAGAGTGAGCCTCCTGTGTGTGTTTACCTGTGAGGAGGAGGGCTTGTGGTTGTGGTCGTCCTCGTCCTCTGAGTCGCTGCCCACCTCCGGCCTGCTGCTGCTCTCTGACACTGGGAGGAGCGGCAGGAGGGTCTGCAGGGCTCGCAGGTACAGGTGGAGCCCCTCCTCTGACAGGGAGCCTGCCAGGACACACAGACACACAGGTACACTGTCATGGTGGTTCAAACCTTCTCCATACAAACTCTCTCCATGTCTTCTGTCTCTGTCTCTCTGTCTGTCTCTCTATGTCTCTCTCTGTCCCTCTCTCCATCCGTCATTCTGTCTGTCCTCTGCCTTGCTCCCAGAGCCTTACCCAAACACGTCTCCCCTGCGGAGAGGACAAAGTAGAAGAGCCAGGGCGCCTGGCTCTGGGCAGCAGCAGAGGTGACTACGGTGGCCTGGAGGGAAGCCAGAAAGGCCTCGAAGGGGAAGCAGAGGCGCGGGTCTGACAAGGCCGGGATGAAGAAGTGAAAGATCTGCTCAGTGAACGGAGCTGAGATGAACTCCTCTGTGAAGGCGGCAAACACAAACTGCCTGTTGAACAGATGAGAGACAGAGAAAAGGAAACTTAAGATTTACATTTTACATTTAGTCATTTAGCAGACGCGCGTATGCAGAGCGACTTACAGCAAGTAAATACCCCCCTGAGGCAAATAAGAGTGAAGTGCATTGCCCTCAACGTCATGTAGCTACAGCCAGGAATCACGCCTTAACCGCTGAGCCACGTGACTCCCAACAGATTTAAAGTTTGACAATGAAAAAATGCTGTGTAAAGAAATATATATTTTTCACCTAGGAAAACAACAAGACTGTGGTTTGTTCTCAAACCCAGCCCTTCTTTTCAGCTCTGTGAGAGTTACAAATATTAGCCCATCAAATAGACTTGTTTTGACGGAGTGGAGTTCCACACATGGTGTCCGTGGACAGATGATTAGCTGTGGAGACACAGCGTGTACTCAAGTTTCTTACACTCCCGCCTTCGCTTGTCTTCAAAAAGAATAGAAAACACTTGTTGTTTGCCATTAAGACTGTCACAAATTGAGAGTAAATAGTTGATATTGTGAACTTTGTCAAGTAGGCAGGTCTCTGCTCCACACTTTTACTGCTTGTTGTAAAACTGTGTGTGAAACAATTACAGGATCTGCGCTGCCTCCAAAAGCAAACAGTGGGCAGGTCTGTGTAATGGGTTAACTGATTTGAACACGACAAAGACATTCCTCCTTCCCACATGCTCAGTTATGTGTCTAAAGGAGGGGAGAGCCTCTGTAAGTGGAGTGTCCAGGTCTGCTCCACTGGAAGGTCAAACCTTCAAGCATAGTGAACCAGGCACAGCTATCTCCGTCAAATAGGCCTTTTATAAAATATGTTTTGCATTTCAAAACACATTATTATACATTTAGGAAAATTTGTGGTTTGACATTTCCTCTTGAAAGTGGTCAAGATCAACCTCTATTCTAACTTATCTAATATGATGTGTCTTAGCTAACCTTTGACAGAACATAAGATCTGAGATCCAGAGAACCTTTGATGGCTGAGCGGTGAGCGATGGGCCGTGGGCCTTACCTTGCGCCTGTTGTGCAGGAGGAGTAGGTAAAGTGCAGAGGCTTCAGCGTGTGCTCTAACAGTGTGCTCGCCAGAGGAACACAGGGAGAATCACTATACTCCAGACTAGCAGGGAGCCGGTGATTCACCAGGATATAAAGCGATCTGTAGTATCCTGGAACACCAGGGTTGCAAAAGAAAGACAGAGAGAGACAGAGAGACGTTACACAAACAAATGTACAAAAGTGCTTGAAATGTGACATATTAAGAGTATGTAAAACAGTCCGAATAAACGAAAGTAAGAACATTAGTCTGCTCACCTTTCTGTACCATATAGTGCAAAATCTGCTCGATTAACAACGCTACTGAGTTAGCATCTTGGAGGACAGGCAGATAGGTTTTCTCAGAGGAAAAGATCTCCAGCATTCTCATGGGAACTGTGACATTCACACTATCATCTGTACAGTTCTGCAGAAGTCTAGATGGAGAGAAAGGTATGCATGTTAATGCCCATTTGCGTTACATTGTTCCTTTAGACTGTTTTGAAAGAATCCACTGAGTATCCTATAATACCTGCAGCAGAACCCTAGAATCCTCTTGATTTGAAACACACAGGTGTGACTCTCAGGACCAGCCAACAGCTTCACAAACTGGCTGTTTAGTTTCACTACATTCTGACACATCCAGATCTGCAGGACCAGAGACAGAGGCTCATGAAAACACACCAGAAACCAACAGCAACATCAGCATCAGCCAATGGAAACATCAACTGTCAATACATGAAGCAATGGCTCTCACCAATCTGTGTGAGTCCACACTCTGTCTGTAGAAGAATATGAGTTGCCTTGTCATGAGGCTCAAGCTGGGGGCATCCAGGACTGGAGCCCCTCCCCCTGATTGAGCCTGACTGATACAAAGATCAAACTTGGCCCTCTGAATGGCATACTAGAAGACAAAGGGGGTCAGGGGTCAAATCTAAGATCAGGTACGAGAGGTTAGGTGTTGAAGGAAGACTTCGTGACAGCGAAACCTTCCAACATCACAGATATGCAAGAGAACAATCATTCTGGGACTCCAGTTATCTTACTTGCTGTTCTCTGTCCTGGTACCCACGGATGTACGACTGAATAATAATGGCATTCTTGAGTCTTCTCCTTTCATCCTAAAATAAACAGAGCAAAAAATGTCCAAATGTAGACTCATGTATTAACATATGATGATGATGACTGATTCATTATGGCTGCTTTGTCACTGATTTACCTCTCTCTTTCTTCGCTCCTCCTGTGTGCGATGCAATAATGATGCTTTCTCCTCCTGCAAAACAAAGTTGTACTTTGTCATTTTATAGAACAATTAGAAGATTCTCTAAAGAGAAAAATCAAAGTGATCGCTAAAAGCTTGCTGTGAAACTATTTCTTTCATTGCAAAACTATCGTCTGAAAACAGCTGAAATCCATCCTTTCAAATCTCACATTAGAACCAAAACTACAAATCAGTCCCCCAAACTGATCTGGAATTAGTTCACCTACCTTTTTACTCGCACCCCCAAGAGACACCTTGGGCCTTGTTTTGAAATCTCCCTCAAAACTGAACATGATTAGACTCTTCCCATTGAGGAGGGATCTTTCAGTCGGTGTAGAAGGTTGTGATGGAGGAAGAGGAGGGATCTGCAGCAGACTAAAAAGTAATAACGTAAGAGTCACATAACACACTGATAATCGGACTAATCAATAAAACTTATCTTTGTAGCACATTAGTCATCTAGCTGCTTGCCACAGTATATCCCTTGTTAGATGTACAGTAAGCTCCATACTGTCATCAATACTTGAATCAAATGTTACAACATACACTCATATTTAAGCATCTTATATTAAGCTGTATAACAGACTATATTCTGTATAACAGAAGACTGTTTGGTTGGAAAGCTGTGTCCTGTAACCTTCCTCAGACTAGCAGGATACGAGTTCACCACCACTAGTTTACTGTAAAACAGTGTAATAAGGAATATCTGTCAGTTAGTCATTCACTAAGTATGATATTGATTCAACAAATGACAAAGTATGGACATCATAATGATGATGAATGTTATTCTAATGTCTCTGCTAGGTCAGCTAACCTGCTAGCTTAGCTCATGACTCAGCAGCTGTCATATCTCAGCATTTATACTTTGAACAATGATAATGTTAAGAGGTGACAATCTAGTCATGTCAGATGTGTGATAATAACAAGGTTATTATTATTCATCCTCAGATGAAGTTATTAGACTTTGTTGACATGAATGTTCAGGCTAGCTGAGCTAAGCTAAACAGGCTAAAGCTGCTAACTCGCCTGCTTCTAACGCTACACTGACAACTTTCCTTGGACACAATGAACACTTTGGACTCACAAATGATAAGATTGAACCTTTTACCTTGCTTAAACGAAATAATGTGCAGAAAACGTAAGTATTTAATACTTTAGTTTGATAATATAAATGCTCTTGCCTTTCACTCCTTTCCAGAAAGAAACTGAGCGTAGCAACAGAAAGCAACTTCCGCCTCTGTTAGATCCCAGACATCTGATTGGTTACCTGAGATGTCACTGTAGATCCCAGACATCTGATTGGTTACTTGAGATGTCACTGTAGATTGCACACTTCTGATTGGTTTTCTGAGATGTCAACAAACCTCAGCGTGACTTGGCTCCTCCCAGTAAGATCAGCGCTCCTGTTAGGTTAAAAACTCCTCTGTTCACTTACAGTACAATTTAATTATGTAGTTTAATGAGTTTTTACTTAGCTGTGTTCTCTGCCTATAGATTTCAATGTGATTACCACTATTTTTGGGATCTTACAGGAAACATATCTAATTCCTGTGTGAGATGTTCACACAAACACCTTTACTGATGAACAGTTACAGTAACATATGTATTGAATTGTATTTGAAATATATAAAGTGTTTATACACGCTGGAAACTACTATAAGAAAACAACATTTCCCCCAAACATGATTTAAGGTAAAACATGGATGGATTAGATTTGTCTTGGTTGAGATAGCAGTAGTTATGTTTGTTATTTGAGGTTTATCACATTGGTTTGACAAGTGTGACATTTTATCAAATAGCTCAAGAACAACAATAACTAACAAAGGCACAGGATGCATATCTGATTTGTCTATCTAATATTGTAAGCCAGTGTTTTGGTGACTTTTTATATAGATGTCTAATTTCATAAAACCACTGCTTACTTTTGCCTAATTGGATGGGATGTTGACCTTGTCCGTATAAAAAGAAAAAATATATATATGTAAATATATATGTATATTCATTCATCTGCAACTAACTGCAGACTCAATTGAAAGTTTAATTTGCAACATTATATGAACGGTTCTATGATAAAATGGAGGAGCAGGTTGATGTTTTTAAATCTAATCTAATCCATTAAACCTGTTTTATATAATTTACTGTCTGTGGTATGTCACAAAACATTTCTCTGTATAGAAGGGTAGAGATTGTCAGAAAATAAGAAGTAACAGAATTCCAGCAGATGGTTTATCTTCAAGGAAATTATTTAAATATTGAGATGGGATGAACAGATTTAAGGGTCCTTGTTTTCATTTACACAGTATGAAGTATGTAAATCAGACCCTTGGTCTCAGCTAATGAGAAACATGCTACTTAACAATTAAGTCATTAGTGATTTGTGTTTGACTTTATGTGTTGTCCAAACTCCTACATGTAAGTTATTATTAAACCGACCGATACATATTAGTTGTAGTAGCAGCAGTAGAATGAATAGTTTTACAAATGTAATCAATATTATAGATAATAATCAATTTATATGTATGCAAATATTACATTATTCTACTGTATTAATGATGTATTCAACATGATAAGCTATACCCTGCATTAACTTGCATACACTGACCTAAACACTATGAAGGACAGTCAGGGGTAAGAATCAATACTCTCCAGCCAAACTAAATGGATCACATGTTAGTCCTAAAAAAATATATTGAATTTTACTGAAGGACTTTTATAGGTGTTGCATGTGCACCAGAGAAATTAGGTCTATTCAGTCTTTGCAGTCTTCAAAAACCATATACAATTATAGACTGGGTCCTGAAGGAGCCTGATCCTCTAATGATATCTAGTAATAGAGTCTATCCTGCAAGGTCTTTCCATCGAGAGAAATGCTCTCAGGGATGTCTTACTCAACAAATTAAATTGATGAAATGATTATGAGCCGCAAATGTGTTTAAAAGCAGTCATATACGTTTCATGGCAGAAGCCATTTGTGCCATTTTAATTGAATGTATTTATTGCAATAAAAGAGACAGTGTGGGGTCCCCTTAAATTGTCTTTTCATAATGAACACATTTACAGAAGGTAATTAATATATAAACTATCTCGATTTGTCACTTTGATTTGTATTTTAGTTAATTGTGAAAGTAATTACGGTGCAAATTAACAGCTTTCAGGAAAGACTAGTGGTTTTAGGGGCCGTTTCCATCTCAGGGTTCCTTATTAATTTTCTCCCCTCTTGATGTGATGAAAAGGGCTCATAAATCTTGGTGATTGGTTCAGGCCAATACTAAATGGCTTCATATTTCACTGGTGCTTTAATAGAAGTATCCATGTGGCCCCTTAATGAAATTAAACCATGCAGAGGGGACAAAGCACAGATCCTGCAGCCTGCCTGACCAGAGCCATAAGATATAGAAGAAGTGACGTCAGAATATTGCCTTTTGATAAAGCAGGATTTCGCTTAGATGATCTGTCAAAACATACAATTTAATCAATTGTCCTCATTAATAAAATAATACAATTTATGACGAAGCCCCTTGCGTGTGTAGCTAAATATATTAAATATCCATATTTGCTGCAGGTTTACCTTGCAGGTTATTTGGTGCACGTGCCTCCCATTACTGTCTCGTGCCACTCATCGGTCTCGAGCTGAGATATCATAATCATCATGCTATCATCAAGGTTCCCAATTAAATGGTGATCCTTTACTTGGGACTGTAGTCTTGACTTGTTGATTTCCCCCGAGCAAATACACCTCAGAGCCTGTCCCTAGAGAGGGGTTAGCTGATGAATTGACCAAAACTAATCAGCTTTATTGGGAGACAGGTTAAGGGCAACAGGGTGTCAATAATTCTCGTTTTGACCTCTTCCTCCATTAACTTTAAGTGGCTTATTAGACTGAAGGACAGCCAACCCCAGACTTCCACAAAACACACCTCTCTCCATCCCATTTAACTTATGGACAAATGATGTGAACTTTGTCACAATAACGTACCGGTTATTTGTTCAACTTAATTTTTTTAACCAAAACAGACTATAGATATATATTTTTTTATATACATTAAAAGTAACTCCTCACAGCGGAATGTTGCAGATCATGATCTCTAAAAACACAGATGTTGGAACATGTCATGTTGTTCTGCCTTAAAACGAAATAGTCCAGAAATAGTCCAGACAGGCCTACAATGACATTAATGATCTCTTATCAGGCCACTTTTTTATAGTTATTTCTCTGGTCTAAATCATTCAATTATCTTACAATAATTACAAATATGTATAACATTTAATTAAACTCGGCTTATCATTTTTTATATATGTTTTTAGGCTATACGACCTCTGTCAGTATCATTTTGCCCATTTAATTCACTATAGCCTATATCATTGTTGTGTTAACAAGATATTCTGATTAGACTGAATTTAGAATTTGTTTTAAATCACAGGAGGTATTTCTGAAGGCTTAATTCTCAATAATTATTCGTCGTATACATGAAAACCTAAAATAATCCTGGTGTTATTGACTGAACGGCCTCAGTATTGATTTAATGTTATGTTTTGCATGTTTTAAAATTATGTGAAAATTACAACCAGTCTTTCAGCCTTTTTTGCATAGCATTTATATTGGCTATGCTACATATTATAGGCAACACATTATGCCGTCTGACTTTAGCAAAATGTTCATATAATTTCACAAAACTTGTTTCCTTTTGCAAAAAATAGCAAATTGTATTCTTCTTCTGATAACTATAAGCTCATGCACATATTCCTTATATAGCCCATTTTTCTATTTTATAGCATGCAAGTAATAAACTAAAATACTTCCTCTTAGTCTGGGAAGGGTGCATAAGGAAAACTGCTCTTAGTTAAATTTCCCAGCTGGCCTGGAAGACAGATGAAGAGGTCATGATAGAGTTATTCATTTATGACCTTATTTTTGTGGGTTTGGAACCACAAACCCAAAGAATTCAGGTTGGATTCGATGATCTCCCAACAGGGTCTATTGAAAGTAACAAACCAGGGTTTTACTGTATTGATAAACTGCTAAATGAATTCATGGGAAATGTAACGTTTTGACTTTTGCATATCATTATTTTGAGCTGTTTCTAGTAAGTCATTTGTACATGGAACGTAAGGCAGGCTGTTGAAAATAAAACATTTTAAAATATGAAGTGAAGATTAAAAATGCTTATATGTTAAGCATATACTGTAGGTTGAAGCTAATTTTAATAAACTAGGTCTATTAAAAAATTGAAGAAGCTGGCAGGCCGCAGTCTTTGACATTTATGGTTTATATTTGTTGAAATTGCCCAAATTCCTTTAAATATAGGATATTTGAAGTCTGTTCCTATAACACGTTGGATTGTATTATTACGATATTATTTAACTGCCACACATTTCTATTTGACAGTCATCCACCTTGTTGACGTGTGACTGTTTATTTCTAAAACAGGACAGTATTATTATGGACTGAACAGGGGTCATTTCTAGGGGAGCATTGCGCTCTAAACACGACCTGCACTTACCAATGGGACAGCCCCCCTGCTGGGACAGCCCCCCTTTCAGACGGGTGGGACCAGTCTCCTATCGAATAGGAATGAAGTGTCACACCGCCTTCCACCGCTCACACTTCTACCCAGATCATAACTTGGAGAGGTGGAACAGGATCACTTCGTCTGTACGCGGCTGATAAGAGGGACCAGCTCGGCCAAATGGAGAAATCTAAAAACTTTCGCATTGACGCGCTTCTAGCAGTTGATCCACCTAAAGTCCAGACATCCCCTCTTGCTCTTGTGACTTCTTTATCGTCTTCTTCAATATCCTCGTCTGGAAGTGGACCAGCTTCTGAACTGAACGCCAGTACCGACTCTTCTTTACGCACAGAGACCCCGTCTCCTCCGAGGATGTCTTCCTGTGGCTTCATCCCTAAACCCGGCTTCTTAAACAGTCCTCACAGCATGGTTGGACTACATCCCCAGAGCAGTGCTGGGATCCCTCAGGCTCTCTATGGACACCCCATGTACACCTACTCTGCAGCAGCCCTGGGGCAGCACCCTGCCCTGTCCTACTCCTACCCACATGGGTCACATCACCATCACCCTGACCCCCTCAAACTCACAGCAGGGACCTTCCAGCTGGACCACTGGCTGCGGGTCTCCACAGCAGGCATGATGCTTCCCAAAATGCCCGATTTTAATTGTGAGTAAATAATCTTTTAGGCGTTTTAGAAAGACAACTATGTTGTGTGTGTGTGGGTGTGGGGGGTGGGGGGCGCAGGGGGGGGGGGGGGGGGGATGGTCGTGCACGGATTCGTGTGTTATGTGTTGTTCCCACTATTAACCATTTAGCAGACAAATACATCTGTTTCAGGCAGAAGATGAGAGGATGGTGTTTTTTCTGAGGGGAACTAAAATGAACAGATAATGGACAGAGGGAAAGTGACAGAGGAGTGTGAAACTCTCTGTTTGCTCACCAGATACTGGCTTCTCTGTTCCTTTTACCAGATTCGTTCAGAATGAGGTGGCAAATATCTTAGTCCACTACATTTATTCTAAATTACCTTGTAGGGGTTTTGTTGATGGTAGTTAGAACTCAGCAAGCTTAATGTCTGTACGTCTTCACATCTCTATTCATTGACAACAATTATTTGTAGATCAAATAACACGTTTGTCGCCTCTGTTCAAAATGTAATTTTAAATGTCAACTACAAGCCATTTCTGACAAGTCAGAATCAGAATGAGGTTTAATTGATATGCAATATTAACAAACATATATTTCACTGTGGCAGAAATGAGCAAACATAGAACATATATGTGGCATAATAAATATAAAAGAATACAATGTAAAATACACTAAAATTATGATACAAATAACATAGAAGTACAATGGGTGGGTGGGTATATATAGTAGGGGGGGGGGGGGTATATACACAGTAGTGCAAACAGTGGGGCAAAAATCACTATCGTCTCATTGACAACAATTATTTGTACATCCAATAAAACGTTTGTCGCCTCTGTTCTAAATGTAATTTTAAATGTAGACTACAAACCATATCAGCCAAATCAAGTGCATATTCATATTTTTAACGATGTTTTACAGCATTGCTCATCCTGCTATAATCTTTCCTTAAAACTGATGTTTCAGACAACATCTTTTCTGCTTTCCCAGCTCAGGCTCAGTCCAGCTTACTAGGAAAATGCAGAAGACCCAGAACAGCCTTCACCAGCCAGCAGCTGTTAGAACTGGAGCACCAGTTCAAGCTGAATAAGTATCTGTCCAGACCTAAACGCTTTGAGGTGGCAACATCCTTGATGCTGACAGAGACACAGGTAAGAATGCTTCAATGTAGTCTATAATCCGACTGTTTTATTAGCAAACAATTAATTACCACAGTACGCCATTAGTGTTACCCAGAATGGATCAGTGTTGTCCAGATACCCACTATAAGCAAGGCAGAAGCTAAATAAAATGGGTTTTCTACCTGCTATTTCCTTAGAACGTGTTTTTTATTATAATACATTTTTTTCAGGTGAAAATTTGGTTCCAGAACAGACGGATGAAATGGAAGCGAAGTAAGAAAGCCAAAGAACAAGCGGCTCAGGAAGCAGAGAAACAGAAAAGCACAAAAAATGGTCAAGAGAAATCTGACGGACTAGAACAGACGGATTATCATAAAACAGAACCAGTCAAAAGTGGCAGAATACGAGACTTTAGGGACAGTGATGACGAAGAAGGAGACAACTTCTACAACTCGTCAGATTGTTCGTCAGAGGACGAACGGAACCACAACAGCAGTCCTCAACCTTGAGACGGGTCAAAGGGCACCTGGGATCGCAGCAGCTCCTTTAAAAAGTGACTGGAAAGTTTCACAAATCTGCAGGTGCATGTAAAAATAAAAACATCAAGCACGGCAATCATCTACCTGGAATAATGAGCAGAATGTGTAAAAAAAAAAAAAACGACTGGGTGTTCATTCAGGGATTTGAGCCATGTGCCAACTGTGCAGCTTGCAGAATGAATGAGCCCAGACAAGCAATACAAGGAGATTTAGGTTTAGTGCTATTGAAAACCCTGCTGTCTGTATCGTTGCATGTATTCTGTGCAAATTCTATATGTTTCACCCATTCTGCTCAGGATAGGCCTAATACTCCAATATTGTGTTGTTCACTGTGTGATTTTAGAAATTATTTTCCATTCATATGATGACCAATAGAACATTCTGACCCTGCAGATTAATATTTGGTATTTTGGTATTACCACTGCATTCAACTATTTGTTTATTTGTTGTTTGGTGTAACTGTAATTGTGTCAAAACCATTTAAGTGCAGAAAATGTTACGTGTTTATTTTTGTATATTTATAAAAAAAAATGGGTTATAACAATGCATGCTAAATTATTGTTTAGCGTTTATCTCGGTGCAGACTATTAAATAAATTCTTTTTTATATGAAATGCAATAGCTTTGAGTTTTTCCTCAATGTTTGCTATGGTGAATTAAATGTTACCTATGCTGCCTCCATTCACGGGGCTCAGCTTCCATACAATGCTGATGTAGTGTGGTTGTTTATTACAGTGTGCTGTGAGTAACTTGAATGCATTGCAGTGTTTGACAGGTCAGTTTAGGGGGGAACAGAGGTCAGTTTAGGGGGGAACAGTGGTTAATATCTCTGTCGAATCTGTGTAAATGTGCAGTCAGGGCAAACACAAGTCTGCTTCAGAAGATGGAAACATTTCACACCAGTATGGCAATGGCCTCTTATTAATAAACCGCTACATCAGGTCGTTAATCACATGTCTTAGATACACAGATGATTTTTTTTACCGGATTGAAAACATCCGATTTCAATGCAAGTCTTTGATGAATGGAGACATACAAACCTCCCAAGCCTGCTCGAATCTGTCGTACTTGTTGTCGTTTAGGCCTTAACATCCTCTAGACCCGTAGATTACCGGGTCCGAAATAAAAGTCTTATCAACTTCATATCCGTTGAGAAAATTGTTATCACACAGAAAAACCGAAATTCGAAGTATCTTGTCAGCCTACTCCACAATATCATGTTTATTCTCATCGAATGACAAGTTACTCAACAGTGAGGACGCTGAGACGAACCTGATCTTTCAGATATTCAGAAAATAAAAATCTCTTTTATACCTATGAAACCAGTTGAAACACCACATATTAGTTGCACAGCATTACAGGGTCATTGTTGTTTAATTACAGTCCTACCTGGGTTAGTGACAGTCCTACCTCGGATAATTACAGTCCTACCTGGGTTAGTGACAGTCCTACCTGGGTTAATTACAGTCTTACCTGGGTTAATTACAGTTCTACCTGGGTTAATTAGTCCTACCTGGGTTTATTAGTCCTACCTGGTTTAATGACAGTCGTACCTGGGTTAATTACGGTCCTACCTGGGTTAGTGTTGCATACACTGTGGATCTGAAGAGACTTCTTCAGAAGACCTTTTCTGAAGAACAGAATGAGGTACCTAATAAAGTTTGAATGAAACGAAAGGGTGGTGTGGAAAACTATGGAGGTCAAATCAATCACTCTTTTGAATGACATTCCCTGGGCATTTTATTCATGTTTATTTCAGATAGAGTCTCTGAAGATTGTTGCTGTTGAGTTGCTGTTTCTTAGCTGTGGAGTGACATCATCTGTCTTGTTAAGGCTGCAGAATGTAAGCTCTCATAGCATGAAAATGATAATCTGGATAAGGAGGCATAAATACAGTATGCATGTAAGGTAGGTAGGGGATTAAACTTGCCTTCCTGTAATACATTTCCTAACCCACGAGCGCCATGATGGATGGAAGCGAGTGTATAGTTTTCTTCCGATGACCTCAGTGACCGTGTCCTGCCCTCCAGCAACACCATCATTCAGCCTGCTCTTCAGCAGGCCATGCTAATAGCTAATAGCGCTAATTATTAGTAGCAGGCATCAAATGTAACAGAGTGCCTCTGCTATGTAGTGCATGTGGTTGGACAAGGGTGCCTCCGGGCCACTGAACCACAAGAATAGCCTGGAAACTAAACAGTGAATGGGTTCGCTCTGTTGTGCTAACACTGTGAAGGGACAGAAGGCTCAGTGGATGAGGTGTTGGCCATATCTGTGGGTTCACACTAAACAGAAACTACCATTAGTCCAGATGTGTTAGTAGATACGAGGGACTGGTCATGTTTCAAGTCTCTTAGCTGAAAAAGGAGACATCGATTTAGCAAGGTTTGAAAAGCATGAACTGTTTTATAGTGAGAATGTGCATTACTGTAAGTTCTTGTGTTGTCAGATCTTGCCAGACACTGCCACCTAAAGGACTGTGTCCAATCTGTCACTGAATCCGTACATGCTATGGCCTGAAACTTTAGGTGAGTAGCTTCGATATCCATCTTTCTTCATTATAAAATGAACAAATTACTCTTAAAAGTATGGTAGAAGTTTATAAATGAATTTCCTAAATCATAATAAATGTTTTTGCCATGCATAAACAGATATGCATACACAGCCATTACTGTACCAACGGATTACAGTACAGAATAGACTGATTGACACTGCCTATCATGGTATTAGTGCATTAGAATACAACAACCATCCAGTGTCAATGTTATCTTATTCAGTCCACACCTCTTCAGGTGTATTCATGTCCTCAAGGTCTCTAGGTCTTTGTAGTTTCTGTCTTCCAGGCCTCAGTTGTTCCCGTGGAGTTCCCTGTGTGCGTTTTACAGTTTGAGTTTGGCCTCTCTGGCCTCCAGGGCCTTGGTGGCGACCTGAGCTCTCTGGGACAGCAGCTCTGCTTGTTCAGCTGGGTTCTGTGTCAGGCCTTTCTTTAGCAGGAAGTGGCTGATGAAAAGCTTCAAGCCCTCCCTTAGCATTCCAAGCTTGGGAACTCCCGAAATCCTGGTGGACGGCAAACAGTGAGGGACATTCAGAACCACCATTCTGTCTGTTAGTCCCTGATTTGAGGAGGGCGTTTTACAGGGTTTGATTTTTCCCACAAACTGAGATCATCTTTTTTTTTCTATCGGACTCAAACACTGTTTAGTCAAAATGACTCTTAATTTTATGATCTTAGCTAGACTTAACGATGTGAGACACTCACCGTCCAAATATGCTGTCGAGATCTTCCGGCTCAGATTCTTTGAGGAGTTTCGTCAGCACCTGACGTAAGAAGCGGACTCTTGGTTTGTCCAACTCCCCGAATTCTATCACCTTCAAGGAAGGAGTGAGAGGGTCAGTGGGTAGAGGCTGGTACATACAATGCTAATGCTGAAAGGGTTCCATTGTGCCTGGTGTCATTGTGAAAATGTATGCAATAACTAAGTCATTTAAATAGTCATTAGGAGTCATGTGGTGCCATCGGTCAGGGTGTCGGTTAGTAATCAGAAGGTCCCTGATTCAAACCCTGGCTGTGCCAACATGATGTTGTGTCCCTGGGCAAGGCACTTCACCCTACTTGTCCCTGTACTTGCTGTAAGTCGCTCTGGATAAGAGCTTCTGCTAAATGACTCAATGTAAATACAAACTTTGTACATGTCTGGAAATGTAATTACATGTAAATTCACTTCTTTCAGTGAGAGAAGGGTACCTTGAGTATGGAGAGGGACAGACACTTCTTCTGCAGGAAGTGGGTGACCATCTGAACCAGGTTACTGAATGTGCTGCTAGGCAGGCTGTCCAGGTCTTTGAACTTGTCCCAGAGGCTGAACTGGAAAGTAATCTGGGGAGGAGATGACATTGGAGATGACACTCATTAGCAAACAATTGGCACTTGGTTATAATTTGACAGATTTATCAGAAAGACTAGTTAATTATACATTTTTGAAAATATTCCTCAGCAAAAATGTAAAGCACAATCAACAACATTTAAATGACATAATCCTTCTTAAAATTATAATTTATCTATATACTTTTTTTGTTGCTTTTTTTTTGTGATAAGTGACCTTCATCAAATCAGAATCGTCACAGTCCAATTAGCTTGTGAAACCAAACGTTCCTTTGAGCTGCGTTCAAAAGCTCTTAGATGGACAATGGCTACCAGTGTCAGATAGCAGCGACCTACTGGGAAGTAGAGGAGGAGGAAATGACATGTCACCTGCCACCATTGTTTGGTTTCACAGCTCAGGACAAACACTATCTGAGGAGAGGTGTTAAGTCACCTCCTGGTTCCCACACTGCTGAGGTGAATGACAGGTCATAGCCAGGTAACTAGTACAAAATTGATACAATTATACAAATCCAATTATATTAGATTCCAGTTCCCGTTACTTTACTTCATTATAATTAAACTGTATATATATATATATATATATATATATAAAAAAAAGACGATGATATATATATATATAGTATTCATATAATAATAATAATACTTTACATACATATAGAGAAACTAAAATGAATAAAACAACTTGATTTGTATTTGTAAATACTCAAACTCCAAATGTTGCTGGATTTAGAATGGACCCAACAGCATCTGAACTCTTGACACAAGCCTCTTTAAGCAGGCCTGAAGTCCCCCTGTGTTTGTGATGCGTACCTGGAAGCGTCTGTCATGTGAACAGAACTTCTCCCCCAGCACCACGTAGAAGGCATTAAAGGTCTTCTCCTGCAGACAGCAGTCCATCAGCACATGGACGATCTCTCTCTCCTGCTGACCTTTCAGACCCATCCTGCATACAGACAATAACACAACAACGACAACAACGAGTTAAACCAATGAACAGCTATTTTAAACTTGATAAAACACAAATGTGTGAGTAGATATTCATATGTGTGTGTGTGTGTGTGTAAGTGAGAGTGAGCTACAGATAAGCTAGTAAAGCAAAGTGTGCTAGAACAAACAGGAGTGACAAAAGGATTTGTTTGCTTGACAGGGATCGGAGGAATGACTAGTCTATAATGTAGGATCACGCTGCACACCTTAACAGTTTCTCAAAGGCATCTATGTAGTCCTCGCTGGTCATGATCACACAGAAGATGTTCCTCCTGATCTCCGTGTTCATTCTCTGCTTTCGGGCTTGATCCAAAACCTTCGCACTGAACTGGGGAGGCGAGACCAACACCCCTGAAGGTTATTTTGCATTATATTCCACACAAGCTTGGGCCAAGTAAGACCTACAAAGATACAGATATACAAAAAGCATGTAAAAGATTTAAATTATTCGTCAAATAGGTTTCCAGTATTTCCTGTATGGTACCTTTCCCTGTGCAGTGGGGTGTTTGGGCTCCAGACTGTCTCTGGCCCCTATCATGGGGGCTCCGGACCAGCAGGAACCCACGATCCACCAGCGGCCAACCTGGTCTGCAGCGAGAAGGTTCTCCAGGGACACCCTCAGCTTCACGTCAGTTCCCCCTGCGCTCTGGTGGATCTGGAGGGGGAATGTTCACCAGGCTTTAGTTAAACAGGAAATGCTCTCAACATTGAGAGGTTCTGATAGCTTCTGAACCCCCACACTTAATGAAGATAAGCTACTTTGAACAGTGGGTCATTTTTAAATGAATGAATTTGCAGAGACACGTTGCAAGTTTTGATGCATGTTTGAAACACTTCTTTACTTTAGTTGCAATAACAGTAGGTGAGACATTCCAGCGCCCCCTGGTGGGAGATGGACAAGCTACAGTAGAAGGA
Organism: Protosalanx chinensis; assembly: GCA_030340685.1. NCBI lineage: Eukaryota > Metazoa > Chordata > Actinopteri > Osmeriformes > Salangidae > Protosalanx > Protosalanx chinensis. The sequence goes on from CM059332.1 coordinate 1,460,061, forward strand.
CCCCAGCCAAGTCACTGGAAGATGAGCTCTTTCTATTCAAATATAATTCACTTATTTCCACTACGTAGCGTCGGCAATACTAGACTAGATTCATCAATCATCCTCTTGGAAGATTATAACCTACCAGAGTCTTCTGAAGCTTCTTCAGTCTCTCTACAGGCTCGGGGTCATAGCCCGGAATCTTCCGCATGTTGTTGTTCTTCAAAGCCATCATGGTCTCCAACATGAAACGCACCTGAGTAGAAGGTCAGCAAACAGGTTCGAAAAGTAAATCGAGGATGTCTTTAACTAAGTCTACTAATGATGAAGATAGATATGGGATAGTAACAACATCAACAAGGTGTGAATGATCCTGGTGGAGTGAGAACCCTGGTTCTCTACCAGGTTCCCTACCCTGGTTTGATCCTGGAACTTAGTCCCCACTTCGCTGGCCTTGCGCTGGGCCTCGGTGATGAGCTCCTTGAGAGCCATAGCGTCATCCTTCCTCAGGGAGAACCCCACGTTCCTCAGTACAAACAGCATCAGCTCGATGTCCCTCTCGGTGAAGGACTCTGCCAGCAGCTTGAGCACGTCGAAGATGAGCATGGCGTGGACCACCTGGAAGTTGTACAGGTGTGCCAGCATGGCAACCAGGTTGGAAGACTCCTTACCCTCGCTCGGGGTCTTGTACACCTCGTCAAACTTCCTCACTACCGTTTCCAAAAAATGAGCCCCGATCTGGAAAACAGTCACAGGCAAAGATCCCGTCATTAACTGGACAATACAGTATACTAGGACTATCTAAGAAGCAAAAACACAGTAGATAGTCAATTATATGTATCTGTGTGTGGCCATTCACACAAGGTAAAGTCAACATGGAACAGAGTCAAGCAGGCAGAGGTGTGAAATGTCACTCTCTCATGAATCAAAGAGGCTATTAGCTTACAAAGGACTTTGGTGGGAAAACACACATATCACGTAGGCCTAAAACAAATAAGCCCTAATCAAATCAGGGGCTAATGAGGATTCCCAGGTTAATGGTTATACACACCCACATACAGACCCACCTGTTGATACAAAGCCTCTTTTCAGCCGTCTGTACTCTTATCAAAGGAGCAGACAGTAAGTGGGGTGAACTACAGGTCAAGCATGAGCTCACGCACATCTGTTCCAAACAAACCTGCACGAGACCCGTCTGTGACCTCCCAACGGAATCTCTTTCAGATCCGAGGCCGTTGGTGGAGTGTCGTGTCGATGACACCTACCTCCAGTCCCACGGTGTGATGCAGGACACTGACGAGCAGCACGTGCTCCATCAGGAGCCGGTCAGGGAGCAGGGCTGGGGTCACACAGGCTGCCAGAAGCACCTCAGTCAAGGTGTCGTTCATGTCCTTCCTGCTGGAGCTCATGTACAGCTCCTCCAGCTGACTGCAGATGGACGCCATGTTGGCTTCACTGAGCCTGGCAGCCACAGGCAGGAAGGATGGTTAATGACTGATTACAGCCACAGATACAGCTATCGTAAAAGATTTGAAATGGAATCTGAGATGCATTTAGACGTAGTGATAAAGTCAATACCTGTTCACCAGTCCTTTGACGTTCCTCTTCAGTCTCTGAAGTTCAGCTTTACGCTTCTCATCTCCAGAGTCTCTCAAGTGAGGTGGCACGTATTTCCCTGCCAGGGAGGACGTCTATTGGGGGGGGGAAGAGGTTGTGATGGTGTGAATACTTAGTTTTAGAGTAAGTCTACTAGACAATAGCATCCATTATAGCCTCCAGACATCTCTATGTAAACTTACATTTTCAACTTTTGGTTCTGGTGCTTTTACTGATTCCCCTTCCTCCTCCTCCTCCTCCTCTCTTTGTTCCTCAGCAGCCGAGCCAGAATTCTCATGCGTTCCATCATCCTCTGCCTCCATCTTATCATCCTCCACCTCCATCTCATCACCCTCTCCTTCCTCTTCATCCTCTACTCCATCTTGTTCATCATCCTCCTCCTCCTCATCAATAATATCCAGGTCCTCGTCACTTTCTTCTTCAGCGTTGTCACTGTCAGAATCCTCTCCCTGGTCTTCCTCCCCGTCAGACATTTCAGAGTCGCTGTCATTCAGCTTCTCGAAGTTGTCTTTGGCCTTGTCCACGTCATCATCGCTGTCGTACATCCCAGTGGCTGACGAGCCTGCGTCCAGCACGCCCAGGATGTAGTCCAGCCCATCAGCTGTGAACGACTGAGGCAGAGTCTTCTTGTTTTTCCTCTTGTTGAAGCCAAGATATTTTTCTAATTTCTTGATTTCTCGATCCTCAATGATATTTGCTTCCAAAAGAGCCTTTTTTCTAGACTCTTGTAGTTTGTTCTTCTTCTTTCCTTTCTTGGAAGTTGGGCTGGGCTGTGGTTTGTTGTCAGCAGGTTCTGGCTTCTTCACTGGGGCATCTTCAACCTCAGCTGACTTGGCTTTCTGAGATGGAGAGTCTTGGGTTGGTTTCTCTGCTGCTTTCTTCTTCAGCTGTGGTTTGTCAGATTTGAGGTTTGTCACGTCTCCGTTGTCAGATTTCAGCTGCTTGTTGCCTTCATAGTGATTTTTAATCTTAGTCTTTTTCATCTTTCTCTTTTCTCTCCGCTGTTCTTTTCGACTTTTCTTCTTCACATATCTCATCGCACGAGGATCTTCAGTAGCGTCGCCACTTTTACTTTGAACAAATTCGTCGACTAATTCCATGTACCTCAGTAATTTCCCCGTGTCTTTCTTTCCCCTTCTCTTAAATTTACCTTTAGGTTTCATCTTTACAAAACAGATAAGCGGTGAAGAGCTAGCTGTTTTTAGCAAGTTAGCTAGTTGCTGTTTTATTAGTTAAGTGACTAACTGACTAATTGCTTCTCTTGGTGTCTAAGACGTCTCAGTATTTGAAACCTAAACCATTAACATTCAAACAAAACTACTGAATATTTAGATACCTTTTTTTGGTTACATTCTGCAGTTTAGAGTGTTATTAGGTTGAGTTCCAGCACACATGCATGTCCATGTGGGGGCTGCCATTACTGTTGTTGATCCATGACCTCTGACACGTGTGCGGTGTGATTCCGGGTCAGCATGATGTCGGAGGATGATGACGTAGTTTGTTTTGGGTCGTGTCGTCATCAGAGGAGGAACAGACCTGCTGACCGTTATTAGCTCGCGAAGCTTTTAGATTAGAAATAGTTTTTATTATTTGTGAATAAAATTAAACATAAAATAAAATGAAGAATGGAAGAAGACGATGTTAGTATCAGAGAACAGAATTTTCACAGCCAAGTTCGAGAATACATCGTAAGTTTATTTTATTTCATTTTGCTTTGCAGCTGCTTTTGTGGCCTTTAAAAGGCACATCTAACTGCAGCTTGTTACAGTTTGTTAAATCACAATAACTCAAATATAGAGGTGGATCATATGCTAAACTAATATTCTCTTTTTTATTATTATTTGCATTCGCTTGTTAGTTAATACATTCGTTAACGTAGCAGTTTACTGAGAAGCACTAGTTACATCTTTAATAGTTTAGAAGTAGAAGAACAGGACATCTAAATGATGACAAATCTAATAGATCTCAGACTTCATCACATTCTTCCTCTTAACACGATCTGTCTGCTTTAAAGAATCAAATCAACATTCATGTTGTCATATTATCAGCTTGGTTACTTTAAGCACTGCCATCATATATTGTTGGTCTTCATCTTTTACATGATTCATTTCTATACTTTGGGATCCTGTTAGAGCTGATGTCTGAAGTAAAGTCACCTCATCGCCTACAGTGTACTCAGCTTTATTAATGTCTTTTTAATTTACATGCTTCATTTAGTTTCACGTTATGAAGGTAACATTCTCCAGAGGTTGACAGGTAATGAAGGTTATGAAGGTAATGACAGGTTATGAAGGGTAACATTCTCCAGAGGTTGACTTAGAGGCCAGGCAGAGGGTGTCCGGTTAGATTAAACAAGCCTGCTATTGTGTCTGTGAGCAAGTCTTGGGTTACAATCTGCTCTGAAAAATGAGTGGAGCCTCTCTTGAAGGACATCCATGAATCCTGTCACCCTGGACTGTGACTGTTCAGATTCAAGGTGTGAAATGTTTGCAGGGGTGCCCAGAACCCAGCACTCACTTAAAACCAGCCTGCCCTCAGCTAAACTAGGCCATGGACACTCTGGTCTCATTTAAACTACACAGGGTGTAGACTATGGTGTCGGTAACACAACACCAAGCACTCAGAAGCTTGTACTGTTTTACGTATGTAAAAGTTTGGTGATAACACAGTTGAACTGCCTAGTTAGTTAACTAGCCAGGTCACTCATCAATCCTGTCTTACGTAAACCAGAGTGTGGTAACACCCAGAACACGGCTATTCAAAGCTGTCTTCAAAGCTGTCTTCATGAGATAACACAGGGAAGCGGAGGCAGCAGATATGCGTTAGGCAGTGGTGAGATGCTAAGCAAGGCTCTGCTGCAGATGATCTGCTGTGGGCTTATCTTCCTTTAGACTGGGATCCCTTCAAGAGCCTCTGCTAGTGTGCTCACAACAACTTTAATCCTGTTCCACTATGTGGACTTGAGAAGTATGCTGGTATTGCAGAGTCAAGACGTTTTTTTGTTAAAAGAATGAGCAGAATGATGTAGCGTTTGTGCGCTGGTGCAGATCCAGGATCAGACCTTCTGTCTGCTCAGGGTCTGGCTAAGTCATCACAGTGTTGTGTAACGAGAAGGTGTTGAGATGTGCTGAAATTCTGACGAGTCAGGGAACTCTAGACCTGTGTGTGTGTGTGTGTGTGAGAGTATGTGTGTGTGGTCGGCTAAGATATTTCTGTCAAAGCTGGACTGAGTGTTTGCTGTCAGACCGTTGGCATGGATGTAGCTTAATTATGCTTCAGTGTAAGAAATGATTTCAATTCAGAGAAACGCCTACAAGACAAGACAAGGTGTCACTGAAAACAGATAGACTGACATTTCAACAAACGATTCCTCCCTATGGAAACTATGTCATTAGCTAGCTGCGCCTGCTGTTCTATAACGAGGCCAAGAGGTGTGTGTAACCTGATCAAGGTCACAAACATGGTACTGGGACTATTAACCCACCATGTCAGTCATATGGAAGAAGGTTACATGACTTATGTCCTGACTGAATATTGCACAGCTAAGACCTTGGGTATATAGATATGACAATATTGGGTTACAAGGTTTGCATTGCTCAAGCAGCTTGATTTCCAGCCCATCTGTTTGTGGTATGGAGTGAAGCTGGCAGTGAAGCAATCCTGTGGAAGCTGCATTGTGTCACTGTTCATTTATGGTTCTTGTTCTTGTTTTTCCTTCCAGATTTGTTTCCTAATATTTGCAGTGCTCTACATCGTGTCTTACTGCATCATAACCAGGTACAAAAGGAAAACAGGTACGTTCGTGTTTCTTACATTTACATTTATTCATTTAGCAGACGCTTTTATCCAAAGCGACTTACAGTAAGTACAGGGACATTCTCCCTGAGGCAAGTAGGGTGAAGTGCTTTGCTCAAGGACACAACATCATATAGCCACAGCGGGGGCTCGATCTCACAACCTTCCGATCATGAGGCCAACACCTTAACCGTTGAGCCACCTTCTTGCCAAACCTCAGTGACCTACTTGACAAAAAAAACATAAAGAATTGCAATAAAAGAAAAGCCCACAGTGCTTTGTGTCGTCACAGCTAACGTCAGAGCAGTTTCTTTCTGTGTGTGCCATGTTTGTGTACACTAGCATGGGCTGTGTATGACTATAGCTCACCAGAGCAGTATGTGATGAGCCCCACCCTAGCAGCAGTTCTGAGGAGGGGGGCCCTCCCTGCTGTGGGGGGGGGGGGGGGGGGGGGGGGGGGCAGTGTGCAATACGAGAGCCAAACTAACACGTCTTTATTCGCACCAACATCAACAGGACAGACTATTTCAGACCTGGAACTCTCACGTTCTGACGCTACTGCTGTGGAAGTGTGTGACGTTCTACACATGCATTCCTTTGTCCCCCCACCACTCCTGGGATCTGTCCTGGGTTCTCCCTGGGTTCTGCCTGGGTTCTGCCTGGGTTCTGTCCTGGGTTCTGTCCGAGGTTCTGTCCTGGGTTCTGTCCTGGGTTCTGTCCTGGGTTCTGTCCTGGGTTCTGTCCTGGGTTCTGCCTGGGTTCTTCCTGGGTTCTGTCTGTGTTCTGTCCTAGGTTCTGTCCTGGGTTCTGGCCTGGGTTCTGTCCTGGGTTCTGTCCTGGGTTCTGTCCTGGGTTCTGTCCTGGGTTCTCTCCTGGGTTCTGTCCTGGGTTCTGCCTGGGTTCTGTCCTGGGTTCTGTCTGGGTTCTGTCCTGGGTTCTGGCCTGGGTTCTGGCCTGGGTTCTGTCCTGGGTTCTGTCCTGGGTTCTGTCCTGGGTTCTGGCCTGGGTTCTGGCCTGGGTTCTGTCCTGGGTTCTATCCTGGGTTCTGGCCTGGGTTCTGTCCTGGGTTCTGTCCTGGGTTCTGTCCTGGGTTCTGTCCTGGGTTCTGCCCTGGGTTCTGTCCTGGGTTCTGGCCTGGGTTCTGCCCTGGGTTCTGTCCTGGGTTCTGTCCTGGGTTCTGTCCTGGGTTCTGTCCTGGGTTCTTGGGCAGAGAAGAACAGCCATACAGCCAAGATGATGTGTCTGTGGACAGTGAAGTCATGTCAAATAAGACCTCAGTGTCCTGACTTAAACTTATATCAGGATATTCTTTTATGAGACAGTGAGCTCTTACTGGGAAGACTTTCATGCAGCACTCTAGCCTAATTTCCTTTGACTTTGAGGAACATTTTAAGAATGAGTGCTGCCGTTTTAAATGAACCGTATCCCATTTTTTTGTGTGAATTAATATAGAATGTCCAGGTCAGTCAGCAATGTCTAAACCTGTTTAAAAGTAGACCACCTCATGTTAGGTGTCTTCTGGGTATTGTTGTTCTGTGTTGAGAATCTAGGCTGAACTTTTCTGCATAAGCAGGTGTTTTAGGAAGCCGCTAGGTTTATGTTTAAATACGTGCAAATTATGTTAGCTAAATTGCCTGTTTTAAGTATTTCAAGCATAGGTAAAATTGCATAGGTAGCAATACCAAGCATAGGTAAATTATAAAAAAAACGGAAGTTGGCATATTTTTCTAAGGATGTGTGAACTACAAAATGTGTGATTTGTAGTTCCATAAGTATCCTGGCTAGGATGTAACTGTCAATTCGGCTGTATTTTATTTCCTGTAACAAAATGTTTTATTTCCTTCAGATGACCAGGAGGATGAAGATGCTGTGGTCAACAGAATATCGTAAGTGATGTCAACTACCTTGATATAGAAACACATATTTTAATGTATGTGCAGTAAATGTTACAGGTTCCTAAAGCTCAGCACAGGACATCGTAATCTCGGTTTGTTTTTCCTCTGGTTCTCTCCCTTCTCTACTTTTACTAATGAAAAAATGGGTCCTTTTTGACCTTAGCCAAATGAAGTAATAGGTTCCATTTTAAATTAATTTGTTTCTTTTGTGAAATGTTGAGCGTTTTTGAAAATTCCCCAGTAACTAAAGAATAGAACAGATGGTGTGTGCTTCTTTGCACCCAATCTGGCAACCTCCAGCATTAGAATTACCTGGCAACCTCAGCGGTGAAGGGGGGAGGGCTTTAAGTGATTGACATTTAGCTCTTCAGCAGTGAAATGATCTTTCTGCCCCCCCCCCCCCCCCCCCCCCAGCAGGAACATATAAGAGGCCTGGTACTCTGTCATATTTTGTCATGCCAAACCAAAAATCTTAATGTGATTTAAGGACTAATCCTACACAGATGACAGTTATGCCCGACCATTAAAAAATGGTGTAATTAAAGCATTTGTTTTTACAGTATGTGTTGCTCCATTGTAAACACCCTATTTTGATGGCACTGATAATTAAATCTTCAGATCAGACATCTAGTTGTTCAACAAAGTGATTTCACTTAAAAACAATGCTTTTACCCTAACATTTTCTTTTATTTGTGTGTGTGTGTGTGTATGCCTGTCTGCCTGTCTGGCTCCTCCCACCTGCCTGGCTCCTCCCACACAGCCTGTACCTGTGCACCTTCACCCTGGCTGTGTCAGGAGGTGCTGTCTTCCTCCTTCCCTTCTCCATCATTAGCAACGAGATCCTGCTCTCCTTCCCCAAAAACTACTACATTCAGTGGCTCAACGGCTCGCTCATCCATGGTCAGTATGGCACCTTTCATTGGTGCTCCTTTAGTTTGAACTTCTTTTCTTTTTCTTTCTTGCAACGTGATTAAATACAAATAGTCTCGTATATGAAAGCCCATATTCTGTCTCGTTAGCGCACCAGTGAGATGGGACTGTAGATATAAAGTGACAGGACAGAGTACCTGCTCTCTGCCACACGGGGGCGCCACAGTCCATAGGTTCCTGTTTGGAAATAAAGACATGGCATGAACTCTTGATGATAATCCATATGAACAGAGCTCATTCTCCAATCAAACACATCCATATGAACACCTAGGCAGGATTTGAAAGGTTCTCTGATAATAACATATTTTCTGGATTGCTGATTGGTCGATTGGTTTCAGGCCTGTGGAACCTGGTGTCTCTCTCCTCCAATCTGTGCCTCTTCGTCCTGATGCCCTTCGCTTACTTCTTCCTGGAGTCCGAAGGGTTTGCTGGCTCCAAAAAGGTACAGTGACCAGTGTCCTTGTGTCACGACACTGTCTGAGAGTGTGAGGGTGGGGTAGGTGGGCTGGGTTTTCTCTGCCTGTGTGTGTGTCTTCCTGTGTGTGTGTGTCGGTCCACATAGGCAGGCTGTGTATGTGTGGGTCCGTGCATGTGTGAGTCTGTCCTCTTCCATCCAGCAGCAGGTGCCTGCTCCCTGGCCTCTGTCTGCCTCGGCCCCTGCAGGCCTGCCTCGTTAACCCCCTGAGAGGTCTGGTCTACGGCCAGCGCCACATCCTGACAAGCCGGCCCAATAAGGCACAGGCGCCCGCCAACGCTTCAACGCTGCTGCATCGTCCAGCGGTGATTTAGGGCCTGATCTCCGCCCCCTCCACCGCCATCACCCCTCCGTCACCCGACCCCCCCCCCCCCCCCCCCCCCCCCCCCCACACACACACACACATACACACACACCCCTCCCTGGGCCCCCCTCTAAAATAAAACTTCAAAAGGACAGGCTAATAATCGAGTTGTAAGGCTCAGCGAACTTCCTTGTTTAATTGATTACCCCCAAAAAGAGGGTGCGGGCCTTGTTGCAGGGGAGTCCATAAACATGGAGCGACACGACGGCACAATAGAGCGGGGGGGGGGAAGGGGAGGTGAGGGGGGCGTGAGATTTACTTTTAATACGCCTCTATCCTGTGTCACAGTTTGAAGCCTCTCTCTGGTTTATGTCCCTCCTGGCAAACGGACGTAAAAATTTGTCTGTACTGTAGTTTACAGCCTGATTTTTACATCCATCCCCGGCCCTCGCTAATTTGTGTCGGTTGGATTTCTTTTAATAAAGGGCAGTCCTCGATCAGAAGGAAGTGAAACACAGGGTCTGGGTCGCTCACTTTTTATGCTTTGGTTCTCTTCTGGTTTGGAAAGGGGCTGTTTCTTGCTACTGATCATCCATAAATTTGTCTCAAAGGAAGTACTGTTTAATGTTAGCTACACATTCAGGTATATTATCTGTGTGTGTGTGTGTGTGTGTGAGAGAAAGGGTGAGGGGCCGCGGTCTAGGCCTGGCCTGAAAAAAGCCCCCCCTTAAGCCCCCACACTCCACAGAGGGGGTGACAGCAAGACGAATGCGAGTGTTTGACGTAGGAAGTTTTTATAATGTGATATGAGCCCCTCTGTCCAATAAGAGCGTTTTGAGCAGAATCTCATGGGGTTTTATGTGGTCGTGTTATGGCACCGCGTGTTCCTTTGACCGCGGAAATGAAGAGCTTGATGAATTTAACGGATAACCGTGAGAGTCGGGGGGGGGGGGTTCATGTGGCTTTGCTTTACTGTTTTGACGAGGTACTAAAGGACTCGGGCCAGAATCAAGATTGAAATCTCGTTGTTGTTCTCGGTCAGGGATGTTAGCAGTTCAGCCCAGTCTGAGCCTGCCAGCTTCCTGGGTGATTAATAGTGTAACAAATTGTCCAAATTGCGGATGGATCAGAGTGACTTACGACCCCAACGTTGGCTGTTATGATGTAGCTTTATTTGCTGGCATAAAATGTTTCCCAACACTAACTCTTCCCATTAATAGAGCCTCTCTCTCTCTTCGTCATTGCTGAGGTGACACACAGCTTCAATGAAAGCGAAAAACACTTTTGGAATTCATTGAAGAAGAAACGGCCGAGTAAAATAAAAACTAAATGTCATCTTTTAGTTCAGCTGTCGCTCTTCTGATCATGGCTGCTGCTGCCTAAGCATCCTCACCGTCGGGAAATAGCATTTGGTCACAGCGAATCGATGTTTGGGGGTTTGTTAGTGTGGTTCTCTGTGAAGTCATGTACCTGTGGATGGTCTTAATAGTGTCAGCAGTGTTTGTGACCATGGCCATCCTGATCTGAGAGAGACTTGGCCTTGATCACGAGGACCCTCCTCTTCCTCTCTCTCCAGCATTGTGCTCCTGAGGGTCCTGACTGGATTCAGCCACATGCAGTAGGAACTTCAGAACAGAAAGATTAGGCAGCGTTCTTTTCATGTGTTTTCTTTCCACGGGCTTCTGATGCAGCAGAAGTGGTGAAACGAGCTCCTGGAATCCTGCGTTACCATAATGACTCCTGACAGAACTGATCTTGAAACTGTATGACAGATAGCCCCCCCCCCCCCCAGCAGGGGGCTCAGTTTGGGTAGGAAGTCGGGGGCCGTTGTAATTAGCATCTTCCAGGACTTCAGCGGCTCACCATACTGAAATGGTCCGATCGTCCGATCCCCCTCTTTTTGTCAAACAGAAAGGAGTCTGACCCCGAACACTGACCCAGCAACGGGCTGGCTGTTTTCACCCGCTAGTTAAAGAAACCACTCATCAATCTAGCCTCCCTAAGCCCTGAAGCTGGGCCGCCACAGCGCTGTGTGTGTATTGGAGGGGGAAGGGGGGCGGGTGGGGGGGGTGTCAAAGCTGAGTAAACCATGCCGTGTTACTAAGATACCCTTTTTTGTCAGGGAGCTCCTACAATAGGGGCCTGGATATTTATTTCAGATCTTCCCCCCCAGCACATGCAGACATTTTTCCCAGGCCTTCTGGCAGCCTGTCCCTGGACGCAGCATATAAAGTGATGTTTACATACCTTCCTTTAAGGTCACAATGTCCCCTTCTAAAGCCGGCCCCGTTGCAATGTTCGTTACCATGGCTACATATTAGTTTAAAGGAGAATCTTTTAGTCTATTTGTAAGGTTTTTTTTTTTTACGCGCGCATCTCTCGGTTATTTTTGTTTTGTGAATTTTTCTAACCGTCGATTTAGTTTTTTTGGGGGGGAGAAAGTCTTTTTTTTGGTTTGTTTATTTATAACTATATTTATTATAGTTTTTTTGGGTTGTTTTTACCTTGGTGGTGCTTTTGTTCATACATTCTCTCAATAACGGATAAAAAAAAGGTGGAATTACATGAAAAATAAGAAAACAACAAACACACAGACTAACTTCAACTGTGAGGGTCTGTGTGTAGGAGCCGCACACTCCTCTTAAAAGTGGCACATTAGCTTTGCCCTGACAGAACCCAGGTGACTGGCATTTATTCTTATCATCCTGACACCTACCCATAATTATAACAAGCTGTCGTCACCGCAGTTACAATACAGCTTTGGCAAACATCAAAAAACGACTAAAGCAACGTCCTCCTTTAGGGCTAATCTACTGAACATGCTAGCCCGACAGAGCTCCATCTCATTTCAAAGGCTTCCCATGTTAACCAAAAGAAAGGCCAACATTGGGGAAGTAAGATTATTTTTTACAGCATCGGTGGTCCCCCCCCCTCCTATGACAAGTCTGTCCCCTTTGTGTGGGTGCAAATGTTTTTTGTCGTCTTTTTTTTTTTTTTTTCTCTCTGCGCGTACGACGTGAGGCGAAGCGTTTCCCATACGCCTGTGTCATTGAAGTCTTATTAAAGGGAGTCTTTAGAAGTTTATTCTGCAGCTTTTAACAGGGGAGGGGGGTGTCTCGCTCTCTCCAACAAGTCCTTCTCTGCTTTCTGTCTCTAACACGGCCGCTGTGGCCGGTGGGCCAGAGGGCGGAGGAGGGGGTGGAGGGGGCTGGAGGGTGTAGAGGGGCAGAGGGCTGGAGGGGCTGCAGGAGGTGGAGGGGTAGAGGAGTGGGCTGCAGGAGGTGGAGGGGTAGAGGAGTGGGCTGCAGGAGGTGGAGGGGTAGAGGAGTGGGCTGCAGGAGGTGGAGGGGTAGAGGAGTGGGCTGCAGGAGGTGGAGGGGTAGAGGAGTGGGCTGCAGGAGGTGGAGGGGTAGAGGAGTGGGCTGCAGGAGGTGGAGGGGTAGAGGAGTGGGCTGCAGGAGGTGGAGGGGTAGAGGAGTGGGCTGCAGGAGGTGGAGGGGTAGAGGAGTGGGCTGCAGGAGGTGGAGGGGTAGAGGAGTGGGCTGCAGGAGGTGGAGGGGTAGAGGAGTGGGCTGCAGGAGGGCTGGAAACCCTAATACGTTTTCTGGGCATCTGGGGTTTAGCAGGTAACTTCAGGTTTAACCCAGGGCTTTCTGTATTGGGTTGAACCTGAAGTTAACTCGTTAATGCTAAATCTTGATTGGTAGAACAGATCCTTGGTGTATCTTAGCCTGAAAGAAAGAGGACTGGATGGATGTGTAAGGGACCACCCCTCTACACACACGCTCACACACACACAAACACACCACACACACACACACACAAACACACCACACACACACACACAAACACACACACTCCCACACTCCCACACGCTCACACACACACACTCCCACACACACACACACACATAGCCCTGTCAGATTGGAGGAAGGATGAGTCGTGTGTTGATGTCTGCCACCGCCTGCTGACCTGGAGCAGATTTATGGTGGAAAACTGCTCTGTTTGTCTCTTTCCATTTATGTTTCTCAAATGCCCCCCCTCTCCCTCCCCCCTCTCCCTCCCCCCTCTCCCCTCCCCCCTCTCCCCTCCCCCTCCTCCCTTCTCTTTCCCACTTGATCTCATTCTCTCTCTTTCTGTCTTGGTTAGTCTCCACATCTCCCATCCCTGTCAAAGACTATCGTCTCTCTCACTGTATATATTTAGTTACCCCCCCCCCCACTCTCCTGTACTGTGCTCTGTCCGTCCTCTCTAAGGATCTCCAGCACATCGCTCTCCCTCCCTCGCCTTGTGCCCCACCCTCCCCTCCTCTCTCCTGTCAGCAGAACGTCGTCCAGAGCAGCGTTCTGTGAGAACATCACCAAGGACAGACAGCTGGGGGGGGTTCTTACCTGGGTTGTGGGGGGAAGAGGGAGCAGATTTACATAAAGCTAATGATGGGCTGACATTGGGTACTGAGGTGTTGATGGGTGTTGTGTGCGTGTGTGTGTGTATTATTGTATGTGTGTGTGTCCTGTTGTGTGTTCGGACGCCACTTTTGTGTGCGACCGTGTGCGACCTCTTCCTGTGGCCTGGATCTGGCCTCCAAACCGCAGGGTTCTTGGAAGCGCAGGCTGGTGCTCTGATGCAGCATGCTAGCCCCTCAGTGTGAGGATCAGGGAGAGGGAGGGGGGTGCTGAATATTTCAGAGCTGCTATATATAGGGACGCACACATTTAGAATAGACAGAATAGACACTTCCAAGCTCAGGTTTGGATCCCCTCTCTCTGCCCTCCCTCTCTCTCTCTGTCTCTCTGCCCTCCCTTTCTCTGTCTCTCTGCCCTCCCTCTCTCTCTCTATCTCTCTGTCTCTCTGCCCTCCCTTTCTCTGTCTCTCTGCCCTCCCTCTCTCTCTCTATCTCTCTGTCTCTCTGCCCTCCCTCTCTCTGTCTCTCTGCCCTCCCTCTCTCTCTCTATCTCTCTGTCTCTCTGCCCTCCCTCTCTCTGTCTCTCTGCCCTCCCTCTCTCTCTCTATCTCTCTGTCTCTCTGCCCTCCCTCTCTCTCTGTCTCTCTGCCCTCTCTCTGTCTCTCTGCCCTCCCTCTCTTTCTCTGTCTCTCTGCCCTCTCTCTGTCTCTCTGCCCTCCCTCTCTTTCTCTCTCTCTGTCTCTCTGCCCTCCCTCTCTCTCTGTGTCTCTCTGCCTCCCTCTCTGTGTCTCTCTGCCTCTGCCCTCCCTCTATCTCTCTGTCTCTCTGCCCTCCACTCCTCTCTTTTTATCTCCATCTCTCTCCCTCTATCTCCCTTCATTCCTTTCTGTATTTCTATCTCGCTCTCTCTCCTGTCTCCTGTTTTGAACCCAGGAAAAGCATCTTTCCTTTTTCATTTAACAGGATGTCTCTGTCCATCTATTTATAAATCAGTGGTTGTCTCGCCCGTTGATGACTGTTGAAGCCACTTAGATCTAGATCACACTTAGATCTAGATCACACTTAGATCTAGATCACACTTAGATCTAGATCACACTTAGATCTAGATCACACTTAGATCTAGATCACACTTAGATCTCTATTTGACACATCAGGAAAAGAGGAGATCATTTTCAGTCTTTCTATCTTCCTTCCTATTCTCCACATGCATAAAATCCATTCGGATGGAGAATTCATTGATTTGCTGTCCAGTATGTGATTGAATCCCTCCTGTGTTTGGCCAGGCTGTGTGTGGAGCAGCGACCTGTCCTCTCTGAGCAGTGAAGATCATGGCAGGGGGAGGTGAAAGCTTCTGCCTTCCCCTCCAAATGATCTGCCTGGCTCAAGATTGATACATTATTGAAAAACTGTAGAAATAGCTTCCTTCAAGGAAATATACCTTCATCATGGTGACGGCTACCACTTAAGGTGGGCTGGTCGGACGCGGTTTCAAGGCGCTCTCCTCAGCCGTGCCTCCTTAAGAGAGAGTGAGGGAGGAAGCTCTCGCCCCAGAAAGCCTCCCTCTCGCTTCTCACCCCCTTACTCACCTCCAGGGAGTAAGATGGGCTAAGATGATGACTGCCACTGCTTTTCACCTACAATTCCTCACTTCATCTCTCTCTCTCTCCCTCCTTCTCTATCACTGTTTCTCTCTCTGTGTTGCTCTCATGCTCACACATTCATACACACACAATCAATGCCTACACACACACTCAGTGTGTGTGTGTGTGTGTGTGTGTGTGTGCGCTTGCTGTTGTTAAATGTGAGGACAGTTAAGGATATTTATTGGTCCTCAAGTGCTACTTCAAGAGGGGGGGGGGAGGGGGAGGGGGTGGTTATAATGACCTTAAGCGGTCGAGTAAGGAGTAAAAAATTGGGTTTTGGTCAAGTTTAGATTCCAGGTTTAACGTTTAGGGTGGGCCATAGGGTTAAGATTTGAGTTAAGAGAGCAGGATTTGGAATGGGATGGACTTGTGAGTTCAGAAATAGCCATACAAGCTTGTGTGTGGTAAAGGGTTAACAAACAGGGGCAGTGTTGCATATCAGATCTGCGCCTTGTTCGGATATCTCTGTCCAGTAAGATGCTCCTGCATAGGTCTGAGGTATATGGAGTTAAAGAGCGTATGGGTGCAGTACTCTGCATGTCCACACAGAGGCACTCCAGACCCTAACAGCCACTCCGATGTGCTAGAAAATTCTACCCTCAGGTGCCTCTTAATGCTAAAAGGTTGAGAGAGAAGGAGAGAAAGTGACAGACTGATAAGGATAGATGGAGTGGGGAAGAGAGGGAGATATGATAGAGGAAGAACGAGGGAGAGAGAGAGAGAGAGAGAGAGACAATGGGAGCGCAAAGAGACGGACAACAATTGTGTTCTTCCAGGCCGATCTGTGAAGGGAGGCTGTGGAGGAGAACAGGCTGAGCAGACGTCTGCTTCACATGGACCTGGAGGGTCACAAACTATGAGGGTGATGATGAACACTGACCCCCACAGCAGTCCCAGGGCACAGCGGCAAA